>BMAO01017255.1:0-115457 GCA_019973975.1 Trichonephila clavata
AAATTTAAGGGTCTAAGGGGTGTTAAAATTTTTTTTTTCGAATTTTCGAAAAAAATATATCTTGTTCTTCATTTTTTTCTGAACATTTTGATACTAACCACGTGACAATACTCTAAAAACTTCGAAAGTTATTCAAAAAATTGCAAACAGCAATTTAGTCATAACAACTTTTAAATGGACACATGCCACGCCCATTTATTTTTAAATTCATGCATACCATTTATTTTTTTGTTTTTAATAAGCCTCATGAAATATTTTAAGCGCTTGAGTTGATCAGAAGGAAGCCTGCAACTCAACACATTCATTCTGCTGTGTTTTGATTCTCTTGTGTTTACTTTAGTACACGTTTTTTTAAAACGCTTATCTAAAGCGAAGATTTTTGTTGTTTTATTTTGAAAAAATCGTTGGGCAATGTGCCCCAGGAAAAGATTTAGCTTGAAATAAATATTTAAAGGTAAGTGACTCACATGTTACAGATATTAAACATACGAAGAAGTGTGTAGAAATGAAAAGTACAAGTAAGTGTGCCGAAATGAAAAATGCTTCTAGTAAAAAACTTTCAGGAATTCTGACTTCATTAAAGTCAAATCTTGTTAAGGTAAGTGAAAACTTCAAAGAATATCGTATTTTTTGATTTTATTTAAACCTTTAGCTCTATTTTGTCAGTATCATGCTGTTTAAAATGTCATAAACCATTAACAATTAATGAAAAATCCACTCGTGGTTTATGTTCGAATTTTGAAATACATTGTAAAAAATGTGGGAGTATTTGTACTTTTTCAAGCTGTGAAAACATTGGGAATAAAAATAATGCTCCAGAAATTAACAGAAGATCTATTTTAGCAATGGGATGCATAGGTCAAGGTTTAGAGTCATTAAAAACCTTTTGTTCTGTAATGAGTCTTCCTAATCCTGTTGAACAAAAATCATATGATGTTATTAATAATAAACTTTCACTTGTTATGAAGGAAGTCGCCGAAGAAAGCATGAACAGGGCAGCTGTCGAAGAAAATTCTTCGTTACCTGATAACATTTTAACGGTAAGTGGTGATGGGACCTGGAAGACGAGAGGACATTCATCGTTGATTGGAGTATGTACTCTAATAGGGAGCGAAACAGGTAAGGTTTTGGATCGGGAAGTGTTGTCCTCATTTTGCAAATGAAGCGACAGTTATAAAGGGTAAAGTTTGGTATCAAGTACAATAAATTGCAAAGAGCGCATAAGATTTCATGTAGAAAAAATTATTCTGGCTCTGCTGGTAAGATGGAGGTTGACGGGATGTTGAGGATTTTTAATCGATCAGAAAAGCTTCACGACCTGAAATATTCGAACTACATAGTAGATGGCGACACAAAAACATTCAATGCCCTTTCTGAAAACAATCCATACGGCTATGACCATCTTATTCAGAAAATAGAATGTGTAGGCCATGTGCAAAAGAGAATGGGTACAAGACTTAGGAAGCTTAAATTAGTATATGGTAAGAAGAAATTATCTGATGGTAAAACTATAGGCGGTAAAGGTAGGTTAACTGATAGTTTAATTGATAAGCTTGCGCATTACTATGGTAATGCTATTCGATGCAATTCTACTAGTGTAAAGGAAATGCGGAAAGCCATTTGGGCTGTTCGGGGTCATTCTTGCAGCACGATGATGAACCGATGCACTGATTTTGTCCTACAAATCCAAATACATAGTGTAAGTATAATGCCGCAATTAATAATAATTTACAAAATTATAACACAAACCCTCAGTTGCGAAAGCTGTTCGAGATGTAATTAAGCCTGTATTTGCAGACTTATCTCATCTGGCACTCCTGAAGAAATGCTTAGGAGGTAAGACACAGAATCCTAATGAAAGTTTAAATTCATTAATCTGGAAGTTTTGTCCGATGACGATTGATTCTATCCTTCAGATTGCAGAGATTGCTGCAAATCTAGCAACCAGCATTTTTAATGATGGAAATCAAATACTTATTACTATTTTAGAGAAATTTGGCTTAAAAATTAACAAAAATGTTTGTGTGTTCCTGGCTGAACGTGACAATCGTCGAATCTTTACGTCAAGAAAGAGGAGCTCAACGTCATCGTTTGAATCTCGCAGAGATTAAAAAAATTAAAAGAGTACAGAAATTGAGCTGTTTGGGCAACAGGAAGGCATATCCTATGATCCTGGAGCATTTTAGCATGTAAGTTTTAAAATTTATTTTCTCAAATTCAATTTAAAACTTTAAAGCCTTTTTTCTCAGTTTGTGTTTTTTTCACTTACGCGCATTGCGTTTCAAAAACTATCATACTTTGATGCATAAAACTTTACAGAATTATAAACTCTATCATAATCTTTAAATCCTAGCTATTTATAGTATTACATATTTGTAATTTTTTGAAAAATTTAAAAAAAAATAAATTTTTTGAAAAAATTTTAAAAATGTACTTTTTTTATTTTTTAAAAATATTATTTTTTATTCTTTTTATATCTAATCGCTACCATCTAATAAGGATATATTTGACTTTATAAATCAACTTATTGCTAGTAATTAGAATTATTATTTCAGAAAATATCATGCGCGTCGTAAAACTTACTATTTGTTTCTTACAAAATTTTTCTTATATTTATGTGCTTATTATTTTTAAAATTATGATTATATTTTAGACATTTTATACTTTTTTGAAGCTTTATTCCTTTATAAAAAATGTGTAAAAGAATCAAATTATTTCATTTTAACCTCAAAGAATTATTTCTAGTCGAAAATTGTTCATATTTTGTGCTCTCGAAACATTTTTAACACCCCTGAGACCCCTTAAATAAAAAAGGATAATTTTGAAACTTTATATGTGAGAGGTTGATATTTATTTTCCTCTTAGAAATTATTTTATTTGAATATAAAACTAAAAAAAATGGATTAATTTTCTTTTGTTTGTCATTTTATTAAATATTTCGTTTTTAAATAAATTGGTATTTGGTAATAACTTAAATTTAATTAACCTTCAATAAAAATCGGGCAACAGTTTTTTTACCTCGGTCTTGTAATTCGGATTACACTTTAGGTGATGAGAAGACTTAGTTGTTACCTCAATTCTTGATTTTCACACACTTAAATAACAAGACAGAGTTCAATTTAATGAGCTACACAACTTCCATCAGCTCCCTCACTAGCGTTTTACGAAAAGTAATTAGAGACAAAAGTATATATTCCTTTAAGTTCGCTACTTTAGTAATAGGCATCCAATGTTAAGATATATCTTTCTATCAATTCATTTACTTTTTCAGTCTCTACTACCAGTACACTCTCCTCCTATATTCATATATATATATATACTAGCTGACCCGGCAAAACGTTGTTTTGCCATATAAATTATTTCTATATATATAGTGAATATTTTGGTAGACAAATAAAAAATAACTCATTTTAAGTCTGTGGGATGTGGTATATGACTACAAGAGGAATGGAAAACTGTGAACGATGACGGCCTATAAAAGTAACAAAACTCCAAACATTCCTTTTTTGAATTCTTTGTACTTTTATTATTTTAACTAATAAATTTCACAAATTACATCTCTATCACAAATTATGACAAATAAAAAATAACATTATCAGTCTCTTAGAGCAATGGAGTGTACGATATATTTAGTGTGAGTTTATCTTTAGCCAACACAAACAAACTAGATGGTTTGTCCATGCGAGAACATGCCACGTATAATGATCCGTGTGAAAAACACGGTGCGCCCAAATCTAAGCCATAGACAGACTTTGTTTGGCCTTGAGACTTATTGATTGTCATTGCGAATGCCAATCTAATTGGAAATTTAATCCGTTTGAATTCAATTGGCACATCTGTACATCTGTGGGAATAATAGAGAATGGTGGTAGTAATACATCTTATTCTCGGAACTTGCCATTAAAAATGCTAGCTTCGACAACGTTTTCAAACAATTTTTTCTTGTCTAATGATCATGTGACATTACACAGCCGTGGTGGGTTCAAATTACGAAGCAAAATAACCGGAGATCCAACCTTCAGTTGTAAATGGTGCGGTGGCATACTGGTAAATCCAATGAGCTCAAAAACTCTGCTGGATAATTTACAGCTTCGTTGGTATCGCAAACTGCATCGATAAATTTGCATGACATCAAGTCCCAGGTAACAACTGTTTCTACTGAATATACGCACAAAATTTCAAAAGAATCGGTGTAGCCATTTCATTGATCGCACGTCACTTATTTGAAATAATGATAACGAGAAGTAAAAAATATTTAGTTTTTTGCAAAGATGTTTTTCTTTTATAAACCGATCCAATATATGAATTTTTTGAATTAAAGATATGTCCAAAAAATGGGGAGGGGGGACTTTTCACTCGTCAAATTTGGTGATTTTTGATTTGCTATAGACATCTATGTATTTTGCTATTGTAACCCATGAGCAGGGTGATTTGGACGGTAGAACAGAGAAAAGTCACACATCTAGAGCAAAACCGATTTTCGACGCCAAGTGAAATTAACGGAGAAAAAAGCAACACACAGGGATAAAACAATTACGCGTTTAAAAGTTTTTAATTGATATCTCTCTTTTTAAACTAATTGCAATATCGGAATGAAAAATAATTAACGTCCTATTCTCAGACCTACTGAATATAAGCACAACATTTCATAAGAATCGGTCTAGTAATTTCGGAGGAGTTTGGTTACAAACACTGTGACAGGAGAATTTTATATATTAGATAGCTCAAATATTGAATCCTTAATAAAATAATTTCTATTCATCCATTCAAGTTCAAACACGTCACCCATCCGGTATTGTGGTTAGCGACGTTGACTGCTGTGCCGTAGGGACTGGGTTCCAATCCCGGAGAAGGCATGGATGTTTGTAAATGTATAGTGCCTTTGCGGCATGAGGGTACTCTAAATGGCCGTCGAGTCGCAAGTCCGCTCGTGAGGTTGGTGAAAATTGTAGAGAGATGGGAGGCTTCTGACCCTCTAGGGTGTTCTCTTTCCAAAGTTGGGTAGAACCCAGCTAACTCTTACTGTCACCTGTATGGTACTCAAAGCAACGACTGACGTACAGATGCCTTTTTTGAAACTTGCAGTGGATGACACTTGACGTAAAAACAGTTTACTCAAATATTAATGCATTAATTAAATTAAAAAAGGAATAAATAGTAAAAAACACACAAAAATAATAGTTTAACAGCATATATAGAAAGGAAAATCGCTCGTTGCGTCCCTGTAGCGCAATGAATAGTGCGTTGGACTTCTAATCAAAAGGTCGTGGGTTCGAATTTCACCTGGGGTGGCCTAATTTCTGAGAATGTGAGTTCCTTTTTATTAGAATAGTTAAATTTAATTAATAAATAAATATTAAAAAACAAAAACAAAAAAAGTGGTCCAACACCATATATAGAAGAAAAAATGGAAAATTGCAAGGAGAAAATCAAATTATTTCTATTTTGTCACTTAATATTGTAATTCTGGCATATGTGTATACTTATTTACATTAATTGTAACTATTTAATAAAAAGTAACTAAAATAAAAAATGTTCTTTTTGTTGACCTAAGTAGGAATTGACTTAACGTTTTATATATATATTACTTGTTTCAGATCAAATTCCTTTCTTTTCAAAACTTTTTCATCAAATATACACGAGATATCAATAAAATTCTAACAGATGTAGAATTCAACAGAGTACAGTTGATAAATGTATAACTCGTCGACCAACTTTGCCAAACCGAAAAAAACATCACCAAATACTGGAATATACAGCCAATGCTGGAAAAAAAAAGAAACACTCTCACTACCAAGAAGGCTCGAAAACATCAATATTGTAATTTAAATGCTTTATTTTTTTTCTTTTCTCATTAACAACAAAAAATGATTAAAATTTGGCACTTTTATTTTTAAGGAAATGAACGTAATGAAGTATGTACAAAATTAAGGGATCCATTATAACTCTATAAAGAAAAGCATATTTTTATGTAGGCACTGTCTTTTTGTTTAGAAATGAACAAATCGCCTTATGAATAGTTGTTAGATATTTCGTTAATGTAAAATTATTTGGATTTTGTTTGTTAAATTCATCAAAGTTTATTTAAATGATCAAATGTAATTCAAATTTAGTTTTTTTATATGAATAAACTTTTGGCGCAATTTCTTTAAAATATTCGCCAATTTAATTATAGACGAGCCAATACATAAGCATCCAAAAGGAAATAATTAATTTATTTAAGACAGTAGATGTAAAAACGCTTTACGTCATTACAAAATAAATATTTAATGTGATATTGAATCTGCGGTCGAGTTATTTGCCCTAAATCAAATTTTTGTAAGTCGGAAAATTAATTCATGTTTAAACACGTATCTATAATTGAATGGACAAACTTTCAGTCATAATAAAAAGAAAATAACGTTATTTCAAAATCTTTCTTTTGTTTTTCATTTTTTTTTTACTTTGATAAATATGTATTTATATAAAAAATGAACATTTCTTAAATTCATATATTCTAGTAGTAAACGTGCATGAGCTTTCTTAATAAATGCATTGTGCTTTTCAGTAATCTATATATGCTTCCACGCTTTTAAATACCGTTTTAGTGAATTCTGAAGTTGATTTTATGTGTTTTTTTCGATTTATTCATGTTATATAAAGTTCACTCGTTCATCGAGTTCTAACATCGAGTAAAGTGTGTTACAAGTATAGAAAAAAATGAGTATTTAGAAACTAAATCTACTCTTTACAATCGACAAATAACGATCATTACCTGATATTTTAAAGGAGTAATGTAAATTAACTAACAGAAAAATCGCTCTATGTATTGGAAGCACTTGCAATTAGTATACGCGAACATATACAGGTACAGCGCAAAATAAGAGGGACATCTGCGAAAAAAAAAAAATCTTTATTAGTAAGGGGTTGGGCCACCTTTGGCCTGAATTACAGATTGTATTTGACGTGGGATTAATAAATGAACAAAGTTCATCGGAATTCGTACCCATTCTTAGTGCAGGGCTGTCTCGAGTTAAGATAGTGTACGTGGAGGAGGAAACCGAGCATGGCCTTTATTTTCTAAGAAATCACAGAAGCACTAAATCATGTTCAGATGAGAATATTGGGGCACCAGTTAGATGTTCCACTTCATCATCATGCTCATGTAACCAAGTTTTAACACATTAAGACGTGTAAACGAGAGCATTGTCATCTTGAAGCTAAGAACATTCTATCGGAAAGAGTCTGAAACATAGGGAGAGGATGATCTGAGAGAATGCTTCGATAACAGTAATCTGTGAACATTTCCCCTTAAGACCATGAGAGACGAGAGGCCCGAATCATGGAAGCCCACAGCATCACAGACCCCTTCCAAGTTCCGCGGTAACAACCGGGCAGTCAACATGAAATGCTTCTACCGGTATTCGATAGTCGAACACAAGCCCAGTGGTCTGGAATAATATAAATGAGATCTTATCCCAACAAATGACTTGTTCCGCTTGCAGTTATGTCAGGTTTAGGTGGTATTCGGCACAACTGTAGTCTCCTCATAGCTTTCCATGCCGAAACGAAAAATTTTGGAGTAGCTGCTCTGCATGAATGTTCGCAGCGTGCAACTCCCGTTGAATGATTGTCATGGATACAGGGTTCTAAAGGTGGGTATTCATCTCGCACGTTTTCTGCGACAGTGTAGTCTTGCGGTTTTTTGGCCACGATCTTCATCAACACTCGTCTGTTACGGTTCTTCAACTTCGACGTTCTCCAACTGTTGTGTCAAGACACCTTACCCAGTTTTGTGTAAGCTGTCATAACCCTTGAAACAGTTATTATTGAAACACCCACAAGGTTGGTTGTTCTGGACACGGACGGCCCAGAGAGAGGTGAGTTCCAATTATCATGCATCTTTTCACGTCGGAAAGGTCAGAATGATTCCCGCTTTGCTAGGAACAGAATATTCTCATGCAACTCTCACATTGCCAAATGCTTGACTGACACCTTCCCTTTTGCCGCCACTAGGTGGCACACTTTTGCAACACGCGGTAATCATTTAAAGGATGGTTGAAGAACGATCATTTTTAAATGGGTGTTCCTATTATTTTGTCCTATACCTTAACATGTGTGTACAAATATAGACGATTCTATTAATGCTACTTAAGCCTAGCCACTTACGAGCTACAACGTATGTGAATTAAGAAAATGTATCTCTTATAATTACAGTAAAGTAAAATTTTGGAATACAAAAATAATCTCTTACAAGGCTTCAATCGAGATTTAAGAGAGTTTTTTCTCATTTTAAAATAATAAAAAAGATCAGAATAAGTTATTCTTCTAGATCTCACGAACTTGAATTTTTGATTTTTATAAATTATTTTAACAAAAAATAAATGAACTGTAAGGTTAAATATTAAGAAATAAGAATATGAGACTAAAATTTAAAATAGCAAGTTTATGAATATAAACTTATTTACTCAGTATGATAGAATAATGGTATAATGAGTATTGAAACTGGAATATAGAAAATACAAGAAGTTTAGGAATAAGTGAGTACTCATTAACTTCGTCCTCTAACGTAACGTGAGGGTTATTGGCGAACGGACCTCGTAATTTTGAAACGCGATCAAGTGACAAGGACTGACGCCTGATTCGACACCCCTTTCTCCAAACTTCCATGGCATGCCGATGTGAGTACTTTGAGCCACGACAGAGTTAACGTGATCTGAAGTATAGAAAAAGTAGTGGGAAAAAAACAGTTAGCATGGGTCATCTACGAAGAAAAGTCGCAAATTCTTTTCTAGTGGTTTAGTGTCCGAACTTTATATCTTTTTATCGACCAAAGCTTTTAGTGGAGTTAACATGATCTCAAATTTGACATTTTATGTAGATTTTCTTTCTTCATTGAAAAAAAAAATGTTGTGCTTTCAATAAATTGTAGTATTTTTAGGTGAGTTACAAAAAACAAGATAAAGTTCAATACAAATAGTTTATGTCATTTATATTTTAAAGAAATTTTTTGTGATATTACTTTATCTGCAAAACTTATCATTAGAAAAAATTTTGTTATAATTTATTTAAAAAAAGGACACGTGTTAATATTTGAGGTGAAATACATGTGTGGAAAAATAAAATTGCATTTTTGCTGGAATATTGTGTTCTACAAGTTGCAATGATATTGATTCTACTTTGATTAATTTAATTTAGAAGCATAATTAAACTTTCAATTTTAATTTAATAATATAGTTCATAGCTTATTATAACCATCCTCTGCAAAAATAACGATGCATTTAAATTAGTAAAGTAAAATATATATATATATAATAATTAACTCGACATTTTTCCTGTGAAATGTAAATTTTTTGATGAACAGATTAAGTACAAGATATATTTATTTCTTCATATATAGAATGTAATATATTAATATTTTTTAAGAAAAAAAATCAATTTACTTCAACGTAATTAAATTCAAGGATAAAAGTTCACATGCTAATATTAAGATAAGAACTTTTCACAAAATAAAACTTAATGCATATTTATTCCTTATCTTTCTGTACAGTAAGTTTTATAAAAAGATAGAAGTCATAAAGATATACATATGCAGAGAAAGTTTTTAACATTTAATTTGTATTTTGCGGACATTTTCCTGTATAATATTGTTTAAAAATTGAATATAGTTATAAGGTATGATATGCGTATTAAGAGACTTCCTCATGAATAATTTATTTTAACAAGTTATAATGCATTGCACATATTGGTTGGAAATTACATAATTAAATTATATATATTATGCACACTTATCTGTGTACCGAGAAAAGATTACATCTGTAGGTTTTATTATTCAGTTAACACTCCTAAAGTTTTTACTTGATTCTGAGAGTATATTGCAATTATAGGAGAAATATACGGTATTGTATTTAATTGCAGACATACTAGTAATATAAATCAAAAAAGTAAAATAAATTTCCCATTTATATTATTAATAGTTTCCAGATTTTTTTTATTGAATATTAGTATGATAGTAAAAAAAGATTTCTAATGAATATCTCATAACACAACATTGCAGTGCATATTGATAGTTTTTTGAATATCACTAAATTATAAAATATACTTTTCTGCAATAAATTATTTACATAAGAAAGGTTACATTTGTGCTTTTTTGTGTGTTTAAAATGTTCACTTGATCTTATCAGTCTAGAATAGCAGATTAGTATGCAGTGTAAAAATATGGCATTTAATATATTTCAATGCGTAGATTTCTCAAATGCATAAAAAAAAAAAAAACGAATGGGAGCGAAATTGATGTAAAGATTTTTTGAGAAAAAAATATTTAAAATAATTTAAATTAAATTAAAATTAATTGTCCCCCAGTCACGAAATAGTAATTGTCTTCTTTTACCTAAAGGAAGTCTAGCTGAGTGAATAATTACTCCGATTTTGTTTTCTTTTCACAAATTTTTTAAACTTTATTTTTGATAAGAGAATTGCTTGGAAATAATTCATCATCTTACAAAATTACCTTGATATCTAAAAAATAAACCGACTATAGCTTGCTACGTCTTCCTTACTTATCATACAACTGCTATTTAGATTCTTCAGGCTCAAAAATTCCTTTCATAGCAATTAAAAAATATTTTACTGTAATAACGTTTTTTTTTTACACTTGTGACTGTTTTATTAAACAAAAACTCTCGCCTTATTTGAGAAATAAATCATCGAAATTATGCATTTGATACCAAACGCCATATATAATATTCACGCCTCTGGTTTGAAATTCTTCCATCAAATAAAACTGATAACGTTAACTGATACTAGTCAGACATTTTTGGTTTTTAATATTTAGCAATGCAGCTTTTGGAAAAATATCCAGTGTAAGACAGAAAGTTGCATCGGATTGTAAGATAAATTAAAGATAGTTTGAATTTTCATAAAAATATGGAAATAATTAATGCATAAATTTCAATTCAATAAAGTGAATACGTCGAAGCCCCAACTCCCCTCCCCTTCCAAAAAAAATCCCACTGATATTTCTATGGAATTACATTTTTTTATCCTATATCTGAAAATTTTTTTTTGTCTAAATTAATGATTAATTTGGGGTATTTTTTAGATCTATGAGAAAACATTTAGGAATATTTTTAAATATAAGAGAAAGAACATATAACTCTATCTCTCTCTTTAGAGAAACCTTTACTTCATTCAAAGTGACGCATTAGGCTAGGTTTGAGAAAAAACAAAGTAATATAAAAAAATTAAGTCAATTCATACTTGGTCAAAACAAAGAAATATTTTATTTTAGTTACTTTTATTAAATACTTACAATTATAATATAAATATGTATATGCATATGACAGAATCACAATATTAAGTGACAAAATAGAAAGTGATTTTCCTTCCAATTTCCCTTTTCCTTCCTATACATGGTGTGGGACTATTTCTGTTTTGTTTGTTACTATTTATTCATTTTTTAATTTAATGAATTAATATTTGAAAAAAAAATGTATTAACATCAAGTGCTATAAGTTTTAGAAAAGGTATTTGAACTTGAACGGATGAATAGAAAATATTTTATAAACATTTGAAAATTTGAACTGTATATATATAGGGAAAGAGTGAAGTAACAGTAGGAATTAAAAAATTATTTTTTTATTATTTTTGGTAATACATAGATATTTTACTTAGCTATATGTTATTTTTATAACTAAGTTGTCAAGTAAGATTTAAATAAAATTTTGTCCGAAAACATATTATTTTCATTGATTAGGTTTTGATAATTGTTATATACTGCTATAGTAGAAATTTTCGTAATATTAAAACTAAAGAAAAATAAGTTTTTTTATCCTTTTTAACTATAGATTTTTATTCAACATTGTCAGTCTTCTAATCTGGAGTAAGTGTTTATTAACTTCACGCTGAAAAGCAAAACGAGGGCTATTGTGACGGAAATTCAAAGCCAAGATCAAGTGACGAGGACGACACCTGAGCTCTGGTACCCCTTCTTCAACTACTTCGCCAAAAGGAGGATTTTTAGCTCAGCAGATTTAACGTGAATCATCACTCTCTACACGGCAGGTCTTCATTGGCACCAGGACTCGAAACCGCGACACACTGGCGACGAGTTCATGTCCATAACCATTAGGATACCGCAGCTACAGTGTTATGAGTTACGAGTAAATAGTTTAAATCGAATTTCATCTCAAATATCCCATGTGTCGCCCATCCGGTATAGTAGTTAGTGAAGCTGACTGAGGTGCCGTAGGGACTGGGTTCGAATCCCGGACAAGGCATAGATGTTTGTTGTAATCCTTTCTTCTGTCTGTGTTGTATGCCCCCGTGTGACACATTGCGTGGTGCACGAGACTTATAAATGTTAAAAAAAAAAAAGATCCAAAGTGAAATGAAGGGGAAGTTGAGAGATTGAAGAACGAATTCAAATATGATTCTCGCCATTTGATTATGACTTTACGTTACGAAATTATCATTGATGTCCAGTATAGCTCCACAGCTTTGTTGAATCAAATGTAGAAACGTATTCGATAAATTATTGAAATATGAGATTTTCATATTATTAAGTAATACGGGCTATCAGAAAAATAATATTTACTCCTTTTTTATCCCAAATTCGTTTTCAGAAGAAGGGGAAAAAAAGAAGCGTTCTCGAATCATTTATGATTTTCCTTTGTGGACGTAATAGCCGAGTTGTCACAGCTACGAACCCATTGCCAGAGTCGTGAGTTCAAGACCTGGTGCCACTGAAGACCCACCATCTGGATGTGCTGGTGCACACTAAATCTGTCATTGTTCGATGTCTTGAAGTTGGCGTGTAGTGGAAATTTGAAAAAGGGGGATGCCCACTCAGGTGTCGTTCTCGTCACATGTCCTAGGTTCAATATTACGTTGATCATGGCCAATAAACCTCGAGTTGCTTCACAGTGCGATGCTGAACAAAAATAAAATGACTTCCTTTCTATTCTTCTTTGGTCATGTTGATTGGCTGGGGGTTCTGATGACTTCTCAACGAGGTTCAAGAAATTGATTTCCGTTTTCTTACATGTATTATTCTAGTTAAAATAATTATACTAGAGTAATCTCTTAGACAGTAATTACAATTCGTATAACCGTTTAAGGTTACACAGTACACTAAAAAGACACCTATTTGTATTTGCATAATTCTGCAGTCCATATGTTCGGAAATTTGGCTTCACATTTTTTCAGATCTAATATCCTATTAGTTTTTTTTTGGGGGGGGGGGGTGTCAGTCTCAAAATTAGACAAATAAAGAGAAGAGGGTAGTATCACTTAAATTTTATATCATTTTTCCATTATTAAATTTTATATATATTGATGGAAATATTTTTGAATTAATCAATTTCTTAGTGAAATATTTATTAACTTCTACTTTCACTTCTGTCTACGTTTTTCGAGTTATAACTGCTTAACTAAGTTTGATGTAAATGTGTTTTTTTCCAAGACAATTATTTGTTTTAAACAAAGGTTAATTAACTAAGAAGCTCTGCACTTTGCAATTGCTCATTTTTTCCTGTTGAGAAAATTACGTGACCAAAATGTATTTGGATTGCTAAGAGATATAATGTCTCAAAGAGATGGGAATATTAGTAAAAGTAATAAATCCGAACATCATCCTTTGCTGTACTGCAACGAGATTTTAGAATATAAATGCTCTGATTTCAAGTATTGAAGATAAAACTGAAGATTTCGATGATATACCAAAGTACATTATGATGGGAACTGAAAACTTAAATAGTCTGATTACAGATTCTCTATGGATTTATTGTCATAGTGCATTTTTTAAACTTTGTCCTGATCAAATAAATGGTTTCACACATGAATTACATGTTACACATGTGCTATTTTTCACCCAAAAGAAAGCGATAAAGTCTCTTCAAAAAAGTTAGTTGATACCAAATCGTATCAAGAAATTTTGACCAACATCAACTTTCTAGCACACTATTCGATGTAAGCATGAGATAAACAAGCAAGAGACGTTGAGTTTAGAACTTGACTACTCATCATTATAGAAATTCTGCATGCATATAAATTTAAATACAATGTCTAATAAAATTTCAAATGTCTGCAAGGAAGAAATGCTAAGCAGATGTCACTTAGCAAAAACCCTGTTGTTGCTGGATATTCAGAAATATATCAATGAACTAAAACGCGAATTCTTGATATAGCAGTGTCTTTTATGATGGAAGTTGGTTGAAAAGAGAACATTCATCAAACATCTAAATCAGATGCATTATCGATCTCCTGGATTAATGGATTTGTGATAGTCAATGAACTAATATCAAAGCACTATGAGAAGAATGCCAGTAAACTAAAGTTGACCTAGGAGAAAACAATGCAAAGTCTTGTATTTTGTATGAAGACCATCAAGACGTTTGCTATAGGATCGATGTGTCGGATCATCTGGCTCAATACAGGGTAAGTGTTGCTGTGAAATTTCATATTTTCATTTCCATACTAATTTTGTTCCGAATGATTCAAGAAACATAAAACGGTTAAAGTCTCTTGTCTTGGGAAAGGGGCATCTTACATTTGGCGATGTTTATCTAGATCAGGCATGTCAATTTCGTATGATATAACGGGCTGGGGGTTTTTATAATGTTTAAAAATATTTTTGAATACGAAATAAATTTACGCATTTTGTTTAATAATAGCAAAACATAGAATATGACTTTAAAAAAAAACGTTCAGCGAATTCTGCCTATTTTATTTTTATTCCTCATCAGTTTGTAATATCATATGTAATTGTGCGCCAACTTATTGGCCAGGCAACAAAAATGTTTGTTGCGGGCAGTATATGGCACGTGAACCACGGGTTTGAAGGCCGCTGATCTAAATACAAGAATGAACTCGCCTTCGCTTCTTAATTCTCGGAACATCTATCACTGCATATAAATAATTTGGGGACGGATTCTGGTCACCACAAAAAAAGGGTTTTACCAAGGGGCCACCTATTCTACACATTAACCATCTTTTTTTTTAAAAAAAACGGCTCTTTAATTGGACTTTTTATTTTTAGAATTATTTTAATAATACAATTAAAAAACAAATCATTAAGTTCTTTAGATATTACTGTCTTCTGAAACTTTTTTTATTATTAAAAAGTGTATTGTGTTCGCTTTGGTAATTTCTCAATTTCACCTAAAGTAAGTGACCGTTGCGTAACTATTCTCTTGTCGCTCCCTTAGAAACATTTATGATCTTAATCGTATCTTAACTCTTCAGAGTAGTGTGAACCATTGTACGTGTGATTCAAAACTTTAAGAAAAAATATGTAGAAGTATTGGAACATGCGGTTCAGGAAAATGTCAAAATTGATTCATTTTCTATTAAAAAATAGTATACGAAAAAATCAAGGCACCGTTATTTTGTGATAAAATTATTCCGTATCCCCTCGAAATGTATGGTCTGGCCGATTCCTACATCATACTTTGCTTTTGGTACGGAAAAATGGATGGTAGTTTTAAAAAGAACGGACTTTGAAATCTTTCCCTCTGCTATTCTTCGGATTCACTAAACGATAGATGGCGTACAGGAGTAGACCGATTATGCATTTTAACGTTTTTAATCAATCTTTTTTTTAACTAGAAGTAATTCCGGAATTTAAATCGTCAAAATGGATTCATCCAGTGTCGGTTTAAACGACATGGATGCCTCTAGGCAGTCGAATTCTCGTGGCCCTGTAGCCTGTGTTTTTAAGCACTAATAGAAAACAAAACACGATCTTGTGGGCTACTAAAAAGCGCGGGCCTATATGCAATTGCCTACTCCGCCTAATGAGTAATCCGACACTGGATTCATAGGATTATTTTCCATCTTTGGGTAACTTTGATGTGTTTCTGATTTCAGCGGTTCTTAAAAAGATAGCCACATATATTTTATATATATATATATATATATATATATGCGGCTAATCCTGGTTCCTAAGGCCAGGAGTTTGCTCTAGTATTACTGTGGCTAAAACTATTCTATCTTGATTATAGTTATCTTAGGTTTATAACTATTATTTGTATATTTTCGTAATATATATATATATATATATATGTTTGTTTACATTCGAATTTTAACAGTATACATTTCGGAAAAATGTTGAATCAACAAATAATGAATGAAACTATGAAACTCAGTAAAAAAGCATAACAAAGGTGAACATTTTTTAAAAATCAAATACTTTATTTCGATAACAATATAACAAGCTATAGATATATAGAAGTGCAGCACTCAATACACAAAACTTTAATTAAAATAAAGCTACTTGATTATAAATAAAAATAAAATATCTTACACACAGTCATCAAACTGGAATACAGTTTTAACTGTTAAATCATGCATAAGAACTTTCATAAGAAGCTCATTCAGTTCAACATTATATAAAAAAAAATGCGGTTTTAAAAAAAAAGTTACATTGTCATACAAGAGTTCTGAATTTTTTTTATTTGGTTGCTATTAGTTTTTTCAATCATTAGAAATTATAACAAACTTCTTAATTTACTAAATGAAGTTTGCATTTAGCTTCTTTAAAGTCTTATATTAACAATTTCATGTTGCGGTACAAAGTTAAGACTAAGTAAGTGGTTTTCTACAAGTAATAAAAAAAATAACTGTGCAATACTTCAATATCATTTGAGAAATTTAAAGTTGAATCAGATTTACAATGTGTTTGCAGAGTAGGACAAAAAACATTTTCACAATACGAAAAAAAAAACCGCATAAATAATACTTTCAAGATAAAAGTTTATGAAGCAACAAGCAAATGATATCCTTTTTGGCAGATGATTCTATGGTTTTTCTGTGTGATCTTTAATTGGCTGAAAGAGAAAAAAAATAAAAATTAAATTAATAATCATGTGTGGCATTTTACTTAAAATTCGATTTAACGTAACGAACTAAAACGTAAAAAGAAACATTAGAATATTTTGTAATAGTACTAACATCGGAAATATATCTTTTTACAGTGAAGCTTTTCTCCGAAATTTTTATAGTTTAATTTTATCCGAAGGGTTGTTGAACTTCCAGAAAATTCGTATTAAAATTTAAAAATAAATGGTCATGGGTTTTAAAATCTTCATCATTAAGTATTTGTTAAATTATAATGGGTATTTAGTTTTTAATATAAACTAAATGCCCATTACTGACTATTCAGTTTTTTTCAAAAATAAGCTATTAAAATATTTTATTAATGCATCACAGTACTAATTTGATTCTAAAACGGTGTATCATCGGTAATGTTAAGACTGATTATATTAATATTTTATAATTCTTTTTTTCATTCTAAAGGGAAAAGAGATTTTCAGCAATTATAAAAAAAAATTGGCACTTGCGTATTACCGCAACCGTATTAGCAACACTATATGAAACGAAGCACGTGGTTTCCAATTCAGTAATTCAGCGTATACGACACGTGCAATATCGGGGTTGCTAACTTGGCAAGTTATCTTGAACGTCGGCATTGTTGCGATAATATTTAAGTACCAATAAATTAGTAATGAAATAACTGATAAGTCTTATAATACACAATTCTGTATAAAATATAAAATTATTTTTAATGGTTTATAAGATTTTTTTCATATTAAATTCAACTTTTTTATTGATGCTAGTTTTTCATTCTAAAGAAAATGGGTTCGTTATGATAATAACTTTTAAATGAGATGCATCTGTTCTCATAGTGCATATTCCAGCATAAAATAAAATTGAGTCAAGGATTTTAAAATGAACAATCAATGCGTGGAATTTTAATTAAATTGTGAAAGAAGTGGTTAGTTTCACTTTGCATATTAAATTTCGGAGCTAATTCGCAGTAAGTTATTTTTGTATAAATTATTATAAAATTGGTTGATTCTTGAGAGCACATGCAATGCCAAGAGGGAATTTTGATTTCGATATTTTGATTCTCATTAAATGAATTGTTGCAGAAATAGTTAGTTTCACAGTGCACTTTCAGTCCAAAATAAAATTGATTAATTTATTCTTAAATAAGTTGTCTAAGTGTATTTTATATTCTTAAGTCTAATCAGTTTTTAAAGTGATTAATTTCCTCGTATATATGTCAACTTAAAATAAAATAATTCGATAGCAATTTTTAAAATAAATTGTTTTAGGACTAAAAATTGTTAGTTTCACTGTGTATGTTTCCTCAAAAATATAATAGTTCATAAATTCCTATTAAATAAATTTTAGTATAAATGGTCAATTTTGTGGCAGATATTCCATTCAATAATATAGCTAAATCAACATTAATTCTTTTTAAATAAGCTGATATAAAATTAGTCTTGGGCAATGGTTAGTTCAACAATAAATTTGGTCCATGTTAATTCATTCCATGCAAGAAAAAAGCTAAATCAACTTTAATTATTTTTAAATAAGCTGTTTTAAAATTAATTAGTCTCTTTGGTAATGTTTTATTCCATAGTAAAATTCGTTAATCATTATTTTTTAAAGGAATTAACTTAAAGGGGATTAGATTTAAAAGTAGATTCTTTTTTTTTTAAAATTTAATTGAGTTTTCCTGAATTCTTTAAAAAATTATAACAAGAAATGCTCTATCGCAATGCATTTGTTACAGTTCTAAATAAAACAAAGTTTTAATCATTGTCTTTAAATATATTATAAAAGAATTTGTCAGTTGTTATAGTGTAAATCGCTTGTTACAAAAAAAATCGGATTCATCATTAATTCTTTTAAAACATGTTGTAATGAGAGTGGTTAATTTTACAATGCATATTCCATTCCATCATTAATTCCTTTAAATAAACAGTTCTAAAGGATTTTAGTTTCTTGTCGCAATAAAAGAAGGTGCCATTCCAAAACAAAAAAGTTCATCGTTAATTCTTTTAAAATATAGTATAAAGAGTGGTTAGTTTTAATGTACATATTCCATTCCAATATAATGCTGGTTCATTATTAATTCCACTAAAAAACAGTTCTGAAAGAGATGGTTAATTTCTTGCCGTAACAAAAGAAGGTGCCATTCCACAACAAAAAAAATTCATTCTTAAATCTTTTAAAATATATATGGAAAATGGTCAGTTTTACAATGCACATTCTATTCCAAAATAGTACAGTAATTCCTGTTAAATAAAGAGATCTAAAGATGGTTAGTTTCTTACCACAATAAAAGGTGCAATTCCACAACAAAAAATTTTCATCATTATTTCTTTTAAAATATATTACAAGGATAATGATTAGTTTTACAATAGTTATTACATTCCAACATAATACTGGTTCACCATTAATTCCAATTAAATAAATGATGGTTAATTAGAGAGATGGTTAGTTTCTTGCCACAACAAAAGAGGGTGCCACACCAGGACAAAAAAATTCCTTGTTAGATTCCTTTCCAGTAAACTGTTATATCTACAACTAAAATGTATATTTTATCATCTTTTATTCTTTGAAGATATAAAAAAAATGATTATTTCCATTACAAAGTTAGTCACCCAATTTTGCAATCCAAAAGAATGATTTCACTTACCATTTAAGAAAAGTTTGTTAGTTTGTGATATAGTTTCGGGTTGTGGTTAGCTACATTATACCAATATTAATCGAGTCAAAGGGAGGAACTATAAATCCACATTCAACCAATACTTGTTATGGTGCAATACTTGTTAGTTTCATCATGCGTGCTCGATTTTCTTCAGAAATTATTCATAACTCTCTTCGATTTCTTACTCACTTTCTACTGTTCTGTGGTTTTTGGTGGGCACGCTTTTTCGCATTCTTCTTCTGTCTCAAAATTATTATCGTTACCCATGCATCCCCCATACGAAAAGATCTCGCACTTTTGTCCATTGAAGTAATATCGTTCGAACAAGCCGTAACAATATCCTGAATCTTTCGGTTGACTGCAAACATCTACGTCATTCTCTTTTTGTTCGGTATCTTCTAATCTTGATTTTGCTGAATTGTGTAGAAGGAAGAAACAAAATATTAAATTGACTGATATGAATACTGAGGTAAACCTTTGATTTCCCTCTTACTAAAAAGGAATAAAATTCAATAAAATATTTAAATGAATTTCTTTGTAGAGTCAATGAATTTTGAAAGATGTTCTATCCGTAGTGGTAACTTTTTATTTTGTTAATTTGTATTATTTTTATTTTGTATTGTGATACATTTTATAGGATATTACGTTATCTTTCACACGATACTTTACATGGACGTACAACTTTTTATTTATACTAAAAATCACTAAATACATCAAACAATTTAACCATAAATAAACTAGATGAAAACTCTATTTAATACATCAGTGAGGTATAGATTAAATCTATGTACTGTAAGCATAAACTCTTATGTATTTTTGAGTGCATGCAATGTACTTTTATTTAATTATAGGCATAGTATGCTTTTAAAATTTTATTTTTCGATAAAATTTAAGTTTTTTCGATGAAAATTAAAATAATTTGCTTCATATAAACCCAGAGAACATATAAAATCTTTTACAGAGCTGTAGTTTGGAAATAAACGATTAAAATGCTTATAAAAGTTATTTTATAATCAGTTTCTCAAATATTTGTAGAATATAGTTTTCATTGCATATATAAATTTTGGACACAATAGCTACCATACAAAAATAAACAAACCCTTTCGTGTTACATTTTAAGCAACACAAACAGAAATTGTTTCTCCAATTATACAGTAAATATTTCTGTGTATTGAAATGTTTATTTACTAATTGAGTGTGTTTGATTTCTTTCTTTTTATTCGTTTATCAATGTTTTTCACACTTAAAACGTTATCCATTGTAATAATAATACTAATAAATCAAAATTGCACTGTTATTAAAATATAGTTCATGACACAAATAAATGTTTTAATTACATGATACATTTTAAAGCATTGTTACTAAACAGCATTTTTACTAAAGCATTGTTACTAGACTTTGATTGTAAAATAAGCTAAAAATTGAAAATAAGAATTTTTGATTGTTTTCTTATTTAATATTCTAAAAAATATCCAACACACTCATTCAAATATTTTGAATTCATATTTTCTCTGTAATCAAATTGATAGATTGCTGAAATACAAATTAGGACTTACAAATAGCGTAAGGTAAAGTACAACCTATATTAACTCAAAACTTTCATTTTTAAAAACCTCAATCACTTCATTAAAATGAAAAGCACACTTGTGTTTTTTCATTAGTGATTAAAATTCATCTCTTTCCAAAATAGGTTAAATCTGTTACTTAATATATTTCTGACTGAATTCAATTTTAACATTTCCAAACCAATATAGCCTTATTTGTCATTATCTTCAAGTTAATTGGCCTTGCATGATATATCATTGTGGAAGAACGAAATGATAAACAATTTTAAACAGTTGACGCAATTGGTGTTTCTCTCTAGTTAACTTCATAGGTGCTTATATATATATATATATAACCTCTCACTCTTAACGAAATCTGAAGCTTTTCGACAAACTTTGGAGCTGTTGAAAGTTGGTTTGCCTAAGGTAAACTAGTTTCCACTGTACCCTTGAGAGAGTTTACGAAAGAGATGCGAACTCACAACCTTCAATATTTCGTAACACTGTTGAGTGGGCAGAGTCTGAGAAACTTCGACATCTCCCTCTGATCCTCATTTAATATTCTTCTAACGAGTTTGGTTTTTCCACGAATCCTCGTGGCCCATTCAATGACGTCACATTATTTCTCTGTCATTCGGTTCCTACGAAATTTTCCGATCCTCACCGAAGTGCGTGACGCTAAATATCGTTGTTTCAACGACGCAATGAAAGACCTGTTTGAGCTCAATTGGCATTTTAACCCGGTAAATACAGTCAATGATGTCTTTTGTCAGCCATTTGTCTTTTTTAGAATATTCTTCCGATATTTTTTCCTTTTTTTATTTTGTTCTTCGTGATTGTTTTTTTAACCCAGTCAGTAGGTTTCATGGTTTTTCTTAGAGATAATTTCTGAGTCCTTGAACTGTTAGGAAGTATTACTTGAAGTTGTATTCGTGTCTTTTTCATTATTTTTATCTGTGTTTTATGTAAATATACAATTATATTTTAATGATATGAAGAGGATTTCTATACCGTTTAAAATGATATTATATGCTAGTTGCATTATTAGCTTTTATAGCTGTAAGTATTTAATAATACTTTTTTTTTCGTATGGGACTGCGCATTGGTATTTTAAACCTTTGCAGCCCTAGTACATTCCCCAGGAAACAGGTATAGCCTTTTAGCGCTGCTCCATATAGATGATACCAATTACAGCAAGCAATTTTGATGTCCAGTTTCCTCCACAGAGGGAGGCACCTGAGCTCTTGACGATGTGAATCTGCACTAGGATTTAATTTTGCAGAGAGCATCTAAGCCAAACAGACACTCAAGGTATCTTTTACAAGCCGCATAATCATATGACATGGCTGCTATCAATTTTCTGCATCATGAAAATCCACCGACTTGGGCCGGGGTCGAACCCGCAACCTTGGGTGCAGAAGGCCAGCGACAAACCAACCACGCCACCCAACCGGCATTTGATAATACTACCTAGAAAGGATGACACATTAGACTTAAGTTAATATTTTCCCCTTGCCCTTAATTTGATAAGTTTTTCAGAGTGAATATTTTTGCCAAGACTGCAAATAACTGTGTCAACTTCTGTATAATTTAGAATGACAGCCCCCAAAACTATTTCTATTGATTGCTTATTGATTTAAACTGCCTTTTTTTTATCTCTTATATATTATAATATATTTAGTATAGTAAATATACTATACCAAACGCAGAAAGGTTTTAATGTTTTAGAAAGCTTCAATCACTGGAAGAAATCTTCCTATTCCTTATAAATGCTCAAGTTATATGCATTATTTTTTTAAAAAATGAACAATTTTTTCTGTTTTAGAATCTTCGAGAAACATCAAGGGTATATTTTCCAGGTTAACAAACGTGCGAGTTTGAATATACTTGAAATATTTTCATATAGTGAATAAATTCAAATTCAGAATAGTGGAAGTTAAAAAGCAAACTTTCAGAGAAAATATTTCATGTAAATTCTGAGCAATTTCATAAATTGCGAAAAAATTGCATTAAATTGTAGGAAGATAATATTTATAACTGAGTTTTGAGTAACGATTCAGAGACTACAATTATCTCATTGAAGAAAATGAGAAATATAATTTTATGAATGATTATAGGCTTGATAAATAGTCATCACTGCTTTCCATTTCTAAAAATTAGTATTTAGTGTGAAATTTTAAATTCAAACGACAATATTTTTGAAAATAATGTGAGTATAATGCCTGAGATAATAAGTTCTAATGCATCAAAATTTTTACAAAGTGTCCTAAATAATAATCAACATTGTTTATAAGGATATCTAAGTAAAGTCTAAGATTCATTGGTTCATTTTGATCAAAAGTTTCTATTATAGCTTTACTCTTAAATTTTTGAAAGTATTCCCCAACCTTTTTATTGCCATTGGTCGGCCAACTTTTGATAATTTTACCACTGAGGGGAGGGGGACGTTGTGATTGTTGATATATTTTAGATTGTTTTCATACAATAATTTTACAGTAGAACGTCGTTTATCCGAACGTTTATTATCCAAAGCGTCAAATTTCTGAACCAAAGTCCGGATACATTTTCGAACAGTGCAATGTTCAACATTTGTTTCCTGTGAGGCCAAAAGTGACGGGAAAACCCAAGGTGAGGGATATTTGGGGGAATTTCAGCTGTGTGATTTGGTAAACATCTGCACGGAATATTAGGTCAGTTCGTTTCCACGTGAGGGGGTGTATACGTGCTCTTTTGTTGAGTTTTGTTGATGTAGAAACCTGGATGGCATGCGATGCAAAAGACTGGATTTCAAATGCAAAATGATGACGAGATTGTGACTTCCATGCTAGAAGAATTCGACGATGAAACGGATGAAGACGAGGACAACAACAACGAAAGTAGCAAATGCTGACGAGTTTGCTGCGTTAGAAATAGCTATGGAGTGGTACGAACAACACAGTGCTGTCTTACTCAACTACTGCTGCTCAAGAGAATCAGAGACCTTGCATTGAAAAAACGAAGGTGTACAATGTTACAGCGAAAAATAAGTGGTTATTTACTACAATCAAGGTAAAATTGCGACATTTGCACCAATTTTACTTTCTCTTCAAGCACGTTTCCCGTATGTGATGATTTTCAATATTTGTATAGTGTCCTGTATCGTATACTGCATGAATCTCATTCGGTTTTCGGTTATCCGAACAATCGCATACCCGAACGGTGTCCTGTCCCAATTGATTCGGATAAACGACGTTCTACACTAATTTTTTTAGTTTGATTTAAATGTGATTTCAGAATAAAATACAATTACATCAAAAAACTAATATAAAGGGATTTAACATGGAATATAAAGTGATATCCATGCAAACCCCACAAACCCGAAAGAAATGTACCACAGTGAAAAAAATGGAAATAATTTGATATTCCTTGGTCGACCCGGTAGCATTTGATCCACTGAACGGTACCGGTTTGCGACCCGGGGGGTGGGGACCACTGTTCTGAGATACCTGAAAGTTTTTAGGAAGCTAAAACTTATTTAAATAACAAACATTAGTAAAAATCTAAATAAAAACAACTTTATTTAATAGTTTAATTTTTGAATAAAGTACCATTTTTTTTCTCGAGAAATTGCTTTATGTTTGGAAAACTGAGATGTTATATGATTATTATTCTGTTATTTTGAATAGGATTTGATTACCTGCTGAACCTCCGCACTTTTGCATGCAATCATTTTCGGAAATGAATCTGTTCTTGTTTCCTTGGCAACCGCCATAGATGAACGAATCGCACTTTTTAGTGGCAGGATTGTAATAGTAGCTGGGGATATAAGCTAAGCACAGGCCAGCCTCTGGTGGTTGCATACATTGAGGAATGTTATCATAGTTTGGTCGGCCAGCATATCCAGGAAAAGTATCGGCTAGAAAAATAAATGTAAATCATTTATGATTATCATCTATAATTTCTCAAACTGTATAAAGGAATTTTTAGTACAATTTCCTTATGTATGAGTTCAAAATTGTATGCAACACTTTGATCCCATACATAATCCCATATATACTATTTGATACCATGTAACATCCTTATTTATGGGGCGTATTCAAAAACTTTTGATAAATTTTATAATAGTTTCTTAAATATTTATTTATGTAGTAAAGATAAATGCTTCATATTTTTTATAGAAAAATTGCTCCACATATCTATATTATATTTACTTAAATCAGAGGATATTACGTTACATATTACGTTAAATATTTCTATAAAAAGCAATGCATATGTTACTCGAATTGTTTTCCAATTAAAATTTTAATTGTGCTTATTAAGATGAAAAACTTAGTACATACTTTATATATACTAACTACTAAACTCTATATGCTTTTATACTATACTCTTAGTATAAAAGCATATAGTATTTTTTAAAAAGTATAGAAGCATATACTATTTTTTAAAAAAGTATAAAAGCATATAGTATTTTTTAAAAAAGTATAAAAGCATATAGTATTTTTTAAAAAAGTATAAAAGCATATAGTATTTTTTAAAAAAGTATAAAAGCATATAGTATTTTTAAAAAATATAAAAGCATATAGTATTTTTTAAAAAAGTATAAAAGCATATAGTATTTTTAAAAAATATAAAAGCATATAGTATTTTTTAAAAAATATAAAAGCATATATATAGTATAAAAGCATATAGTATTTTTAAAAAATATAAAAGCATATAGTATTTTAAAAAAAATATAAAAGCATATATTATATTTTAAAAAATATAAAAGCATATAGTATTTTTTAAAAAATATAAAAGCATATAGTATTTTTTAAAAAATATAAAAGCATATAGTATTTTTTAAAAAGTATAAAAGCATATAGTATTTTTTAAAAAGCATAAAAAAATATAGTATTTTTAAAAAGTATAAAAGCATATAGTATTTTTTAAAAAGCATATATAGTATTTTTTAAAAAGCATATAGTATTTTTTAAAAAGCATATTATTTTTTAAAAAGCATATAGTATTTTTTAAAAAGCATATAGTATTTTTTAAAAAGCATATAGTATTTTTTAAAAAGTATAAAATCATATTACTTATTTTTTAAAACAATTTTAACACACATCACGGTATCATATATATTAAAAGCGCCGGCAATTTCGTTATTTATAGGCACATTGTATACCTGAAAATTTGTTCCGAGTTTAGATTTAATTTCTTAACGTTAGAAAAGACAGTTCCAAACAAAAGTAGTTTAGAGCTTTTGATTAACTAAAATATAAAACTTTGATTAAAAAATAATAATTTGGATTTTTTTACTCATATCAATTGATATTTTATATTGATTTGAATAAAATATTTAATAAAGTTCATTTGATTGAACTATTTACGAACACCGCATTTTGAAGCTACACGAGGGAGAGAAGATATTTGTTGTGGATTTCGTAATTTGAATTTCGATTAAGTGGCGAGGACGACACCTGAGCTAACACTCTTCTTTCCAATCTTCTTCACCAAGGCATGACTTAGAACCTCCCCAAATTTAAGATGGGTTCAAAACTTAGCGCCAAAGAAGATCCAGCTTGTTAGAGGGGTTGATGCACGTTAAATTTGACGAAAGTGGTTTGAAAGGTTGGAGAGGGGGTGTCGGCTCTTGTGTATCATCCTCATCACATGACTGTGGTTCAAAATTACCAGGTCCATCACCAATAGCTCTCATGTTGCTTCAAAGTGTGGTGTAAATTTAAATATAAACAAACATTACTACATTCTACTCAGTTTTTACTTAATACATTAAGTTTGTCTTGATTGTGTAATAATAATAAAATATGGATTGGTTTTTTACTGTACCTTTCCCATATGTATTATCTCAAAGTTTATTTTTATGTCCGTCGAATTTTACATTTTAAAGCCATATACTTCCTACTGATATTCACGGTGCAGATAAAATATTCAAGGGATTTACTAAATTATTTTTTGTACATGTAGTTGATATTCTTAGGATAGCTCCGTTTGATTATTTAGCAGAAAATACACATTAAATATTTGAATTTCCAAAAAATACGCAATGTTTAAATGCCTATTTTCTGAAAAAAATCTCATATAAAAGCACTTGTAAATTTATCAGAATAAAAGATTCAGATTTCAAATTTAAGGAGACATTTGCACATTTTTTTCTTTAATTTAACGATTTTCATAACTCTTTTGGTTGCCTCCTATGTGTATGTATGATGTAAAACAGATTTTGTGCTCAAAATTTCATAAAAAGCTAACCATTTAATTTTTTCGGAAAAAATTTGAAATTTATGATTTTAAAATGCTACGCCTCCTACAAAAGTTAACGGACATGCATAAAATTTAATTTACGAGTACGTCAAACTATGTATAACAAATTTGGTATGAGTTTGGCGATAACATGATTGGTATTCGTGCAATACTTCTTTTTATGAATGCTGATTGACGATTCCTTAAATAAATGTGCAAATTCTAAGTTCAATTCTTTTTTAAAAAATAAATATTACTTTGATTGAAAAATGCATTCTAATTTTTATTCCATGTACTATTAGCAGCAAGTGGAAAAAATTTCAAAGTATTGGGCACAATAGAAAGAAAGTCTTAGCATTTTAAATGAAAGCAAGCTAGTTATTTTATCTTTCCGAGATAATTCAGTTTAAAGTTTAGATTTGCCATTGGGATATGTGTGAATAAAAGCAAACGTAAAAGTTATCACAACTCTGCGTTTTTTAAACTTAGAGCTTTCAAATTTTGTTTGTAGAAAAATATATAAAAATAATTTAGATTTGATTTTTTGATCGATTTTCGTCAATTGAATCATACTGTATACCATTAGATGTCTGAAAATATTTCGTCCGTGAAGAAATATTTATTAAAAACTCTATTTTTTAAAGTAATAGTATTCAATATGATAATCACAACCCTTTTGCAAATTCAGTTTTCTCAAATATGACAACGCGCACATTGTAAAATTCAAAATTATAACATACAAGTAAAATATAAGCATTAAAAAATAATTTTTTAAGTAATATCATAAACGTTTAGATAATTGGTATGAATATGACCTCTGCGTGTTCCAAATTCTATATAGACTGCGATCTAATTTAGCACTCATTTCTTGGGAAGAGCAATTTCGTCTGTTTTAAATCATTGATTGATTATCTCATTTGCATCAAAACGCAATTTAACTAAGCTTAACTCACTCGTAGCTGAAGATGCATGTTCTTCACTAATCATGGCTTAGGCATGGCCTACTAATTATATAAGCAGTTATTCTAATACCGTTGGGATTATTTTAATGCTGAAGTAATTACGTAAAAGATAAAGATTGTTTTGTCTAAGTGAAAAATATGAAATGATTCTAAAAGCAAATTTGCAGCCAATTATCGTTAAGCAATCTAAACGATAAATTTAATATCAAGTTAAATTTTCAGATCCCGTTATTGGATAGGATTTTCTTCGAGTAATTTGATGCTACCTCTAAGATTTCTTATCCTAAATATTTGTATTCCTCTCTTTCCTATCTCTGTTTTTCTTTCTTTTTTTATCTTTCTGTTAATAATTATGATTTAATGATTTAAAATTGAATATTTCATTTTAAAAATATAACTTATTTAGAGCTTCCATGCTTCCATAATATATGCAAAATTATTTTAAAAATAGTGGTAGAATCCCTCAGTATAGAGCGCGTTGGTGGTAAAAAGCTTCTTCGTTTTGATCAGAGTCCTGTTCGTGAACGAGTGCAGACGCAATTTACTATTAAACTAAAATTAACCCTTTACTGTTGTCTTTGATTGAATTGAAATTGAAATTAATCTTCTGAATATTTGTCTGCGATGACCGATTGAAAAAAGCCACTGAACAAATCACTCCGATGCCATTCGAATTGATGATGACCTAATAAATAGGATGACTTATAACAAGAATATTTGATGAATACACATTTGATATTAGTGGAGGTATGGCTCAGTAGTTTCCTAGTAATTGTTGATTGATCAAAAAGTTGTTTCGAAAATATTATTGGTTTGGGTTTTATTTTGATTGAAAATAATTTTTAAAAAATTTACTGGTTTATTTCAAAAGCCCAATATGAAAAACGTGAGAATATTTAAATTTTCTCTTTTTTTATGTTTAATTGCTGCATTTTTCACATTTCCTATCAATAGCGAAAATTAAACTTTATTTATTTCAGTAATTTAAATATGTAATTAATTCAAGACAGAAAGGCAAAAAAAAAAAAAATACACAAAATAGTTATAAACCTAAGATAACTGTAGTCATGATAGTATAAAGTCTTAGCCACAGTAGTACTATAGCAAACTCCTCCTTATATAATATTTAATTTTCTTAATTAAATATTTTCTTTAAAAACAAACAAAAAATTCATATTATCTTCATATTATTCTCTTAAGCATTTTTAAGGGATTAACAATTGTTTTATGTAAGTTATGTATTATTTTTAAGGAATAAATATTTTTGATATAAGTTCAAAATATCTTAAAAAATAGCCAAAGGATCTCGATAGTATGTGATACATACTCTAAGATGACAAATTTTGAATTACACGACTTACATTCCAGCTACAGTAATATAAATGGAGAGAGACTCTTTTAAATCTTTGACATTTAACTTTACCATCAAAAACTTATCAATGGTTTTTAATGAGGTTATTTTTTACAAGACGGGAAGTTGAAAAATTATATTCATTTAGATGAATAAAAATTTTCTTCTGTGATATTGTGATTACTATTTGAAAAAAAAATGTTTTTTTTTAACATAGAAACGTAAACCAGACTGTAAGGAAATTCGAAATATAATTATTCAAAAATTTATAAAATGCTTCAATCTTAAAAAGTTTCCGAATTTGCATTTTTCATTTCCCAGTATTTTATCAAGACAATAATTTAACATAACTACAACAGGACGTCCGCATTTTTTTTAATCTCTGTATTCATAGAATTTTCTGTTTCAAGCATTCCTTTGATAACGAATACCTAAAAATCAGTCTGAAGGACATAAGGAACGGGAAGTGATGTTTATTAACACCTTGGGAACATCATAAAAGTAGTAAAGTTGCAAAGCACTATCTGCTTAGCCTTGACATTTTTATCTGTTTGCATACATTTATCTTAACACATTAGAATCATTAAGAAAATAAGAATACTTTTAAAAATAACAAAGACTTTTACCTGTTAATGCGTAACTGAAACAAGTAATCACCAGCAAAGCAATAATTCCTGAATTCATTTTGAAACTTTTATCGAAAGTCGGGGGAAAATTTCGATTAAAACTGAAAATAAAATGAACGTGTTCAGTTAAATGAGGGTTAAAGCATACGAAACATGTTTCGTTATTTTAATCTAGTGGTTATCTAGAAATGAATGAATTCTAGAAATATTGTTCCTTATCGTGGTACCGTCATTTCTGACAACTAGGCGAATGACACGATTTTTGCAGATGAAAAAAAAAATATTTTTGCGATAAAGATAGTGGGTAAAATATTTATAAAAAAATATTGTAATAAATGCGTAATTCTACAATTAAAATATGTGATCTTTAGAAATATGGCAATTTTCCTTATCGTACTCTATTCAAAAATTTTAGAAATAATTTAAACTAAAAATGCTTTTAAGTTATCGAGCAATTATTTATTTATTTTACTAGTAGTTGGACTATTTGTAAGTTGATTTATAATTTTTGAACTCGAAACAATTATTTTTTTTAATTATATTGTATTGATAAAATTTTCTTGTTTGAATCACATTATTATAACTTTAAGAAATTGTGACAATTGATGTTATTGGAAACGTGAAAATATTCTTACGTTACAAATGTTAGTATTATCAAACACATTTATGTGCACTTTTCAAGCTCTAATACTTTGATTTTAAATATCTATAAATCACTTTTACATATAAAAATAGAAGCATACAATTCACGAATTTATATTGGTTTTGCATCATTTTTCTATATTTATTTTCAAATTATATTTAAATTCAGTGAATGGAAAATCCATTAAAATGGAGAAAAATAATTTTGAAATAAATGCGTAATCCTAACAAAAATATGTTTTCTTTATAAATAGGTAAATTTTTCTTATCGTAACTTTTTTCTAAAATTCTATCTAAATGTAAGAATAATTGACTGTATTCGAACGAAAGAATGCTGTTTTGGTTGCTAAGAAATTATTTCTTAAGAAATTATTAAATTGGTTTTTAGAGGGCTATTTATAAATTTGTATTTCATTTTTTGATTTGGAAAAAATATTTATACATTGATTATATTACATTAATAAAATTTTCTTGTATTAGATCACATTTCTGTGCATACAAAATTTGTAAAAACTTATGTTTCTGTAAAGAATTTCCTTATATTAAAAATAAATTTTAAAAAATGAATTATATATATTAGTATCTCTAATCATTAAAATTTTAATCACATTATCACTATATGATTTAAATGTTCAAAACACTTTAACAAAAAATATTTTTTCCAAACTCCTTAATTTTATCAACTAAAGGATTTTGTAAAGAACAACTCACCTGTATTTTTATGTGCAGTCAAGTGCGGTAAAGCTTTCAACTATAATGATGCTTCCATGTGCAACAGTTTATATAGTATTTTAAATGAACCCAGACAATCGAGGGTTGCCAAACTCCTCCCAAGGTCGTACGTTTATCGCCTTTTTGGCATGACCTCGCAGTCGCAAAATGAAATATATGCTCATGACTCAAAATTTCGTTGTTTACAATATCTGTTGACGGATGAAAAAAAGATATTCTCACTATCAGTGATTCATTCATGGTCTTTACAATCACGTTAAAGAAAATAAAAAAACTGAAACTTTACGATACTCGTAAATGAATTTACATCTGAGGAATGTGTGCGTAAGAATGGTTTCGTACAAGATAGCAACAAACATTTCACACATTCTTGTATTTAGATTCATCAGTTGTTTTCAGTTATTTATGTAGCATCTTATAAATTCAAACAATAAAACTAAAAATTGCGAATTTTTCAGGGTTTTTAATAATTTTATTATTCCTATTATCAATTTGCATATTTTTACTCGAATTTCTATCAGTATCGAAATGAAATAAAATGAATAATACATATTAAAAACAAAAATGATTGCGAAAGTTTTATATAAATATTCAGTTCTTTTTATTTATATTTTATAACGCTTAATTATAACATTTGACTCACAATTATACGCTACTATCAAATTTCAATAATATTAAAATTACAGACAATTTTTTAATAATTTTATGAGTTATCTCAACGGGATTTTTTAAAGGTAGCTTGGTACATATAGATGGAAATTTCTCAAGTTTACGTGTTTAATATGTAAACAAAAACTTTCTGAAATGCTTCTGGACCACTTCTCTGAATGTTAATGGAACCTTTAAAAAAATAACCTCAGCATTAACGATTTTTAAAATATATTAAATTGTGACAAAACTAAATTTATAAAATCATTAACTCTTTTACTCTGAAATCTAAGAAAATTCTCTGTGGTCTTTTCCGATCATGCTCTTAAAGTTGTTCCATTAAAAAAATCTAATTAATTAAGATCCAATTTTGTTTTGTTCCCTGCAGTTTGTAATTTAAACAATTTGACAAAAACAAAATTTTGTTTAGTTAAAATTTTTAGTATCCATTTTTCATAGAATTTGTTATTTCCCTCATATCGCACCTGCTGAACAAAGGAAAAGAGGTTTTAAAAATAAACAGCATTACATCAAAATAATATCTCAAATATATGCTTCAAAAACTTTTTTAAATTTAAATAAAATCGATTAAGAAATTTCTGAAATTTGGGAGGATAATATTTTTTGTGTACTAGGAAATGAAAAATAATAATTCAATATTATATACTTTTGAATATAAAATTCAAAAGATCGAAGAAATCATGAAAAATTATTACTGAACTTAAGCTATTGTTGTTAATCAAAATATTTTTAATACAAATTTCTTTATTTAATAACAAATATATTTATTTTGATGGATGTGTATTATAGAACATTTTTTGAGAAAAATCATATGTAAGCTATTTTTCCCCTTAGTTTTTGTGTTCAAATCCTATTTCTCGTTTTTTTTCTTCAATACAAATGTTATACACAAAATGATTAGATATTTATAAGCTGAAAAGTATTAATAATTTATGGTATAAATGTTTATATACTGAAACATAATATATATGTTTATAATAAAAATAATTATATTTACACGCGCACACACACATGTATAATAACTATTACAAATAATTACATCGTATATTAGCTGAAAACATCAATTGCAGATTTATCTTGTTTTGAATGATTTAAATATCAGTATAATTAATTTTTAATTTATTCATTGTTTACTACAACTTTTTGCAAATATATACACATTACATGGCATTGAAAATACAGCGACAATGCGTTTCCAGGAAATTGTATAGTGCAACTCACCGATTACTACAAATGATTTTGAAATGAGCAGCTCTCCAGTGCACGTTGACAAGGATACAATGGAAAGAACATTTAGAATAGGCAGTATCTGTGCAGTTATTTCAACAAATGAAATCCTTGTTGAATCTGTTATATTGCCTCTGAAGACACTTGTAAAAGCGTATAATTCCAAGCCACCAACAACGAAGACAGTTCAATAGACAGCCTAGTTAACAAGCGGCAGAGTAATTAAATTGAGAAGGACAGATCGATCCATATTTGCTGGTGCATCTAATCCATCTACGATACACCAGCTGGAAAGACGGTTGGAATAAGGAAATGCGGTACGCTTGATTGCTATTGGTACGTCCAGAGAGATATTAAATTGAGTAAATCGATGGATATAAACGATAAGCGATGGAGGTCTTGAAAGTCCCATTTGTAGTAATCACAAGCCACTATTATTATTCTTATGTCTATCAGAACCCTATTACTATCGAATAATAACTAGTGGGCAAAAGTTATGGCGTCCTTTAAGAAGACTGCTATTAACCTCACCATACAGACGATTACGTTCACAGTAGCGCTGGGCTGTAGTAACATATTCGACAGCATGGTACAAAGCAGTGTTCTGTCAAGTTTCTAGCTTCTGTTTGTTCAATGCCCCAACGAGCAGAAAAATATGTTAATATCCTTCTTTAATCAACATTCTCCTATCACAATCAAGCATCTCTGGGACGTGATTGGACACCCTCTTATCTCTACATTTAAAAGACGAACTGTAAAAAAACAGTTGCCAGTAAATCCAGAACCATCCCTCAAGACGCATATGAACTCTCATTGACACTTACATAAATGTATAGCTTCGTGTATCGTTGACCGTTATGATTCTACAATTTACAGAACTCTGACATCGTATGCCAAATAAACACATACTAACATCATAGTATAATTTGTTTTTAAGTTAATGATGAAACATTGCTAACTTGGTTTTCTTAATTTAAAAACTGCTTTCTCATTTAAATATGATTTTTTTTTTTTGCTTAAACTAATTTCAAAATTTGATTTATAAAAATATATTGCAATTCATTTTGGTAAGTTTCATTTCTTTTTAAGTTTCATCATCATACGGATCTTGATTAGCTAATAGATAATTGAAAATTAAAGATCTATTATTAAGTAATAATTTCTCAAACTTTATATCTAAACCCACAATCTTTATTTTAATGAAAGTATCAAATTAAAAGTAATTTAATCTTAATTAAATTTTACTTGGATACGTTTTTATGAGGCGTGTTTGGAAATTAAGTACTGCTTTGGAAACTACTCATATATATATACTTTTTTCAAAATGTATATATATATATTTATATATATATATATATATATTTACATGAAAGGAGTATGTAGGAAACTATTTTTCTACATAATTACCAACATAATTTAGCACTTTTCATATCATGATAACATGTTTATATTCTCATTAAAATATTTGATACCAGTGAATAGTTTTTGAAAATTGTGGAAACTCATTACATAGTAATCTTATTGTGAATCATTGTCTGTTTTCACGAATATTTTTTTTTACCTTTCCAACCAAATTATCATTGACATCAGAAAACCACCCCCTTCATGCTTCGTCATGAATATTGGTGCACCCATCAATGAATTGTCAAACCCACTTTCTCACAATTCCATCCCTTATTACATTTTCACCATAAATCTCTACAAGTTGGCTTAACGTCCCTTCCGCTCAAAAACATTGGATTACAGAACTCACTTCACATACAATCGGTGGGATCAGCAATCGTTTTACACATTTTAAATACTCACTAACATGTATTAAAACAACAGAAACCGGTTGTAATATCGCACTGGGGCCTGGCAATGAGACAGAAATATGTATACGTAAAGTTGTTGAACTGCAGTTGCGGTATAACGAAACGGTACTTAGTTACCTAACACGCATCGGATTTAAATTTGTGATAACGGTCTGTTCCTGCTTGACTTCTAAGCCCCCTTGTCTACCTGTAAACCCGACTAGGTGTGTAGGAGAAGCTGAATGATCCACAGACATGATTTCAATCTAATTAATTTATTGTTACCAAATATCAATCGGACACTATAACAATCTAAATAAGGTAGGTGATTAAACAGCAGAACGCGGAGGTGAGATTCTATAACACGGGGATACTACTACAGACCCTCAACTGAATCTAAGATAGCTTAAATACGCTCAAATATAACTACGTCGCACACAAATAAACTAACTTCTACTTAATCAAGCTCACAATATCTGTACTGTTTATGCATCGGATCCCACACTGGAAACTTGCAGGTGATTTCTGTCGGCTTGATCAATCTCGTTGGATCCACGCTCTGGAATCTTTTTCCTGGACAACTCCAAAACCTCTAACTAATTCCACACTCTTTCAATCTTCAACTAACTACTAACTCGAGACTCTATGTTAAATCCTACTTGCCAACTCCAACGTGCCAAACCACAAACTCGCGAAAACAGAATTTATATAATATACTTCATTTACATAATCGAGCTTCCTTACTCGGTGAAAGTTGGCTGAAATAAATATTTTCCTAAAAGAGTGATGAAGGGATTAGTAGAGCCACGTATAGATCCGTCACAAATAGAATATGTATCAACAATTATAAGTGTTTTCATGGTGACACACAATTTGAGATTTATTTCAAAGGTAAATTATATTTATGTATTAAATTTTTCATAAATATATTATTCTCAGCTAGTAAAACATGAAAATAAGGAAACTTAATCGTTAACTTCCACTTTAGATCCAAGATGGGCATTAAGTCGATCACGATCGACCGGTGGATTACCAAGACATATGGGGTGACCGCCTGAAGATTAGCATTTAGTAACTATACACCAAAATATTCATGATAGGCTGACGGTATGCATACTAAGTCTTTTTCTGGCTATAATTACAAGAACGAACTTTAGATGAAAATTTATTATTTTTTAATGTATTTTGAATTGTTTGATAATAAATTCATCCTTTTATGTTGTTATATTTGTAGCTATTATCATGTTTGTATCTTGTTTTTTGTGTGCTTTAAACGTGGTTTTAAAAGTGAGTTCTTTATTTCAGTTATATGTGTAGGTAAGTACATATTCCGTATTTATTATTAAGTTATAATAAAAATATTGAAGACCTTTTTCTTATTTTACCACACCTACGTTACTAGGTGGACCGCAACACTTTGAAAAAAATTAGAAGTAGCACGTACCCTGGAAAAGTCTGCCCACCCCTGCTTTAGATGGTACACGATGTTTTTACATAACCACATGGATCATTAGAAATTAATCCTTAAAGCAATTGTTTTTTCCTAGAGTGTTTTTAAGATGGATAAGGCCATAAATTTTAACTTGAGACACTTCTACATTCTTGCGTCGTGATATAAAGAACAGAAAGTGTTTTCTTTTTTATTGTTATCTACAACTACTTTCTGATAATTTGACATGAACATCTTAAATAAAATTTGTTTTTCAGTAATATTGTCTTTAAAGATTCGTAGTCATGCCGTCTCAGGATATGAAATTGATTGTCAGTTTAGTTATTCCGATCAGTTGCTTCTCCCCCCCCCCTGTTATAAAAGTGGTGTTTGTGCAAATGATATATCAAAAGATTGCAAGTTCTTTGAGATGGAACGAAATATTTCCATTAGAAGTTTGGGTAATTGATAGATCTTTGAGTAACTGATAATGATTGATACTTTATAATTTTGCAATTGTCAGTTTAGTTATAATAAAATAACAAATCAGTAATGTGATTGCAAATAAATGAGATCAGCTTCACGGAAAACTTTGCGAAAATTTATTTAAGTGCATTTGGTAACAGGAAAAATAAAAAATTATTTTACTTAAAACTGTCGAAAGAAATGAATGATTGGTTTTTTACGTAGCTTTCTGAAGTTACATGAATTTTCAACAGACGTCGTGATTTTGAACCACGGACAAATTACGAGAACGTTACCTAGCTTACACTTCCACGTTCCAAATTTTTAGGTCATGCCAACATGAAGGCTTTGAGATTAACAGGGTCGCAATAGCCTAGTGGTCAAGGCAGGGACGCTTTAATACTTTTTGAGGCCCTAGGCCCCAACATAAATGTAGGTTCCACCTATGATAATTAAAAATAGACAGCACATAGCATACGCTGTCTAAAACTCGTATAAACAATAACCCGAAACAAATAAATGCCCAGGCCATACAAATCAGCTCGATCGCCTATCGCCTTTTGATTGAATGAGTAATAATAGAGTATGGTGATATATATATTAATGACAGTCATCACATGTGCCCAGTTGACATATTGTTCAAAATTCCTAGTTTTTCGGAGAATATAACCGGAAATAACATTTGACCATTAAAAATATTTTAATTGTGCTCTTGTTAAGGCCCGGTCGAGAACGAGACGAGGCTTCCATTGCGACCGAGGCCCTGGGACCAGGCCCAGTTAGCCCATGTCTTAGAACATCCCTGGGTCAAGATTCATCGTCAACAACTCTCGTGTTGCTATATATATATATATTGCGGCGTTAATAAAAATTCATTTACTCACAAGAGAAATACAATGCTGAACTATAAAATTTAAAGTATCGACATTCACTGAGATAGGACTACTTTTGCAACACGTATAAAAAAAATTGAATTTTTTCATACTTTTTGTAGCTGATTATACAGGGTAAATGATATAAAAATTCAGTCGAATAAAATTCATCAAAATTTAGGTTAATATAGACGATAAGGAGAACCGTATTTCTGTTAATTTCTGAAAGTACCTCGATGATAAAAGGTCCACATAAAAAGTATCTTTAATCAAGGGATACAACATACACTCAAGAGCCAAAACATTATGACCACCTGTCAACAAGTTGGCCCACTTTGGCGTGCAACACAGCTTCAACCCGCCTTGGCATGGATGCCACAAGTCCTTGGTAGATGGTTGGAGACAGATTGTACCAGTCGTTTAAGCAACGGTCACGCAAATCCAAGATATTGCAAATTGGTGGTCTTTGAACTCTGAGCTGCCTTCCGATGACATGCCAAATGTGTTCTATCGGATTAAGATCCGGTGAGTTAGGTGGCCAGGACAATAACCGGAATTCAGCATCATGTTCCTGGAACCAGTCCAACACAATTTTAGCCTTGTGACACGGGGCGTTGTCTTGTTGGAACATTCCATTTCCAGCTGGAAAAACAAAGGCCATGTAAGGGTGCAACTGGTCCGCAATGATGTTCAGATACCCTGTAGCATTTATGGTCTGCTCTACTACAACCACGGATCCCAGTTACCCAAAGCATAATACCGCCTGCACCGGCCTGAGTATGACCTACTGTACACAGAGGGAGCAACTGTTCGCCTGGAAGAGGGCGTATCCTGACACAACCATCGGTGTGAAGAATGACCAAACCGCGAGATTGATCTGACCAGGCAACTCTCTCCCACTGATCCATGGACCAGTCGCGATGTTCCCTGGCGAAGAGCAGGTGCAGTTGGCAATGACGCTTAGTCAGCTAAGGCACATGAGTGGGACGTTTGCTGCGTAGTCACATATCCAAAATTGTCCTTTGAACATTGTGCCCTGATACTATTCTACTTGGCACTACATTGTATTGGGCTGTCAGCTGAGCCGCTGTATGCCTACTGTTTTGCTTCATTATGCGAGCCAGTCTCCGACAACTTTTTTCTTTGATAGCGTGTGGACGTCCAACACCATGTAGTCTACTTTTGGTTTTACCGTCATTCATCCACTTTGCATAAGTACTAACAACTGTAGATCTCGAACAACCCACGAGTCGTGCAGTTCCGGAAATACTTGTTCCGAGCCTTCAAGCCATTACAATCTGCCCTCTATCAAAGTCGCTTGGATCCGCAGCTTTTCCCATCACACAGAGAAGTAAGTGAAAGAATGATTCTTCAGACTCTCCAGCAGAAGTTAAATACCTTTTCCAGCTGATCACGTGCCTTCCACGTCCTCCAGTCTAGTTCATTGCAAAATGTAGGGGTGGTCATGGTGTTTTGGCTCTTGAGTGTATTTCTATATTTAACAGCACAAGGTTTACCAATGCATTAAATGCACTGTAATCTACGCCTATGGGGAAAAAAGGCGTATGTTTACTTTTGAGTAGAGAATAGGAAATTATATGAATTAATGATAAATTAGTGATCGGCTCAGTGGCCTTGAGGTAGCGTGCCCGCCTCCTAAGCTTAAAATTGCCGACTTAATCCCGGCTGGAGTCGAATCCGCAATTTTGATAGATTTTCTGGATGCGCGAAAATAGTAGGCACGCAATTCATATCATTATGTGGTATGTAAAAGATACCCTGGAGTATTAATTTGGTTAAGGCACTTTTCACAAAATAAATCCATGACAATATTTAGCATCCAAAGAGAGCTTGATTTGAATAAATTCGCGTTTAAAATTTGGTTGTGGGAGTCGCCACCAGATGATGCCACCATTGAAATGGCTCTCACTCATGGGGGTACTTGAGCAGGCCATTTGTTAAATTAGTATCACATTTACTTCGAGAAATATAGTATTCATATAAAGTGTAAATATTTATAATATTTGTGGAATTCTTAAAATAATAAACTTATGATATGTGTACCTTAACAAGTCGTATTCTTAGGATTTCGAGAGTCCGAGTGATTTAATTAAAGTAAAGAAAATGTTATACTTTTGACGTGTATATCATGCATCAATTTTTTTTATCTCATTCAGATAATTACTTTTTTGGTGCTTCTTTATGTTATACAGTATAATAATAATACTTAATTATAACGTTTAATAACGAACATCATTATGAAACAAATAAATTAAATATCTAGTCAATTAAATCTTTGAGAATCAGAATACGAAAGCATCTAGAATGTATTCTTCTTGAAAAATCAGCATAAAAATACTTTTAAAGGATTTCTCTAGACATCTAAATTTTTAACCATGAAGTTGCACTTATTTAAAATTCGCTTAGTAATAAAAATTACTTAACATCACATTATAAGCTATTCATTATTGTCCATGTATTCACATTGACACGCGCGATAAAAACGCGATAATAATAATGTTGATTATCTTCAATAATAATATACCACATGAATATTTTTTTTATCCAAGTCTTGTTAAGGAATTCGCTTTTACTTTAATTATTTTTTATTTTTTTTTAATAATATTCACACAATAACGTAACATTTTTGCAACAGTAAAAACAATACCATACTTTGATAAATGAATATTCGTCTTGAAGTGTTGTTTTATCGCCAATATTCCTCATATTGTTTCAAAGTGTCCCATCAATAAACAATCCATCATTATTGGGAAATTATTATTTTAAGATACACAATAGATCTTAGTCATCGGCAACAGAGTTAAACCAAAAGATGCAAGAATCTCTGTTCCGAAGCGTTATCAGACTTTTACGTAGGATTTACTTTATTAAATAACAAAAGGTAAACTGTTTCAGTTACTGTTGAAATAATTTATTAAAATAAATGAGATTGTGTTAAACATTATTAGCTAATGTGTCAATTGTTAATTTCTATAATAATGTTCTAAGGAACAATGAAAATTCAGCATTCAGCTTCTCAAAATAACAATATAATTGTGTAAACTCGAAAGATTGATTTTTCTCAATAAGTAACTAATTTATTACTGATTCTAACTAATGGAATTGAACTTCTGACATTTTTAAGCAATTTCATGGTTTACTTCTGCTTATTGAAATTAAAAAATTTGTTTTCTAAAATATGCATTAAAGATGCTGCGTTCAAGCCACTTCCCTTTTTTTTTTTACATTTTAGTAAATATTAAGCCCAGTTACCTAAATGAAAAAATTAATTGATGAACAATTCCATATTGAAGATATATAATGAAAGATATAAAACTAATAGAAACTAATTTAATTAAATATTCATTAAAGGTGATACGTCCCCCCCCCACACATTTTTCTTAAATTTGCATATTCTGACAATGTGAAATTAATTGATTTAAAATTTTTGAAATCTGTAAAACTATGCATGAAGCTCAAATTGTGAGAAAAATTATATTCATTATATTTAATTTTTCGTTCCAAACAATTGACAAAGTAATATTTGAATTTTCCATATTAATTTCTTAAGCAAAATTTTTTAAATGTAATTCTCAAAATTTAATAAAATTAGTATGCTGATATATTGGAAGAGATTCAACGCAAAATTTGCATTCGATAGACATAATTTAAAATATACTCCCATTGGTCAAATTAAAAGAATTGCGTTAGGGAATTTCGTCATGTCATGAAATTTGCATGTAGTTATTGGATGTTGAAGAAATTTTCATTATTTAAATATTTAAGAATCTTTCAAGAAACAATTACATATTAATGAAATCTTCATTCAGTTTTTAACTATTTATGAAGCAGGTATAAGGATTATGTGTAATTTGAATTCTAGAATGAACATAAAATCGACATTGAGCAACACATCGGAACAGTGGCGAATTAGAAAAATGGTAGGTGGGTAATAATTCCATGCCATTGGCGACCTTTGGCGAAATATAGGTTGAAAAATGTAGCCACAAAGCTGACTATAGAGTCTGAAAGGAAATATATTATCATAATATATACATATATATGTATACTAGTAAACGCTTTGATGTTTAATCTCTTGTGATAAATTGTGAGGCAGAGGTTAATACTAAGATGCAAAAAATATTTAAAGGGATAAAAATCATCGTTTGAAATGTAAATTGAATTCTTAATTATTATTATTTATTTTTTTTTTTGCATTACAATTTGAAATATTTTAACTTTTTTCATTCATATTTATATAATAAGGTCTTTTCCTTTTGCTCTTTTTTTATTTACTTGTTCTTTCAAAATTCATTAAAATCTGGAACAATGTAATTTAAACTGAAAAGTAAAGAACTCAATTATTTCCAGAAAGAAATAATTTTATAGTTAATCTTAATATAATTTTTTTTTCATAATTCTTAAATATTTTCTCTCGCAAGCTTCTCTCAAAAGTTTGAGATTTTTCATGCAAAACTATTACTTATTAATTTTTTATGAATAAAATTTCATTGTATTTAAAATTGATTTTAAACATTATATGTGTCATGTTTTTATTATGCAAAAAATTGTTTCCCCTCGTATAATCTTTCCACAATTGTGTTTTTCTCTTTTAAATTAACCGAATTAAATTTCTAGTTAATAGATCCTATCGCCAAAATATAAAACATATATTTAACTTTTCAAATTTTTTCAAACACCTAAATTAACTTTATCATTCTTGAATGAGGCATAAATTTGCATTTCTATATAAGCTTTTATTGCAAAAAATAATTATTCCTTGCTTATTCGAGCCCCACTGGTCATTTATTTATTTTTTTTTCAAAATTGAGCAGGGTGAGAAAAAACATTCTTATGCGGAAACTTTAAATGGATTTGGTGTAGGCCTTCCTGCTCCAAGGGGATTTGAAACAACAACAGAATTGCAATATTATTGTAAAACATTTTATTTATGCTTTGAATTTCCTGAATGTATCTATGCAAAATTTCGAATTTTGAGGTAGACAAACATGTTGAATTGATCAATTTTGATCAAAATACTTTTATTTTTATTTTTTTATTATATTGAATAGAGAAATTTTTTTGACTTCACAAAATATACATTATTTTGTTTCTACGTTACCTAGAGGTTGAATTATAATAAATTACACAAAATTAGGGGGAAAATGGAAGAAGGTATTAATTCCATCAGAAATGTTTTTATAACTGTTTTAAAATCCATCAAGATGTGTCTGTTAACTCAAAATATATTACAAATGTATTTCTATGAAAATTTTGAACCCTATATATGCAATTTTTTTCTAGAGAATACATGAAAATAATACTTATTATATGAATATTTTTTGAGATATTATCTGCTATTTCAGTAATAGCCACATAAATATGTCACATTTTTTATAATATGTATTCGATAAGCTCCAAAATTTGTATATTTTAATAAATCATAAAATTTTTTGTACATTAACTAGATAAATTAATGTAGTTTATTTTAATAAAAAAATTTTTTGCATATGTTTATTACTTTTTTGTAGCTCCTTTAAAGAATTTTTAAGAAATTGCTGAAATTTTATTTATAATTGGGATTTTTGTAAAATTTAAACAATTTATTTTAAATATATTTTAAAATTCTCCCCTAAAACGCAATTATAATATTTTAGTATGCTCTTTTTGTAAAAAAAGTATCCCAAATGTGTTCGGATACTTTAAGTCATGCAAACGGCTAATAATATTATCCAGGTCATAAAATTACCTAAAAAATATGAGAAAAAAAATATGAAATGTGGTTAGTTAAAACATGGTATGGTATATATTTGACAAACAATATTTAAGAAACAGTTCAATTGTAATTGGCATAGATCTTTCTGAAATAATTTTCTGATGATCGCAAAATTTCTCCATCTCTATATGCGCATGAAAATAAGCTCATAACGATTTACATATTTATATAACGCTATACGCCAGCGGGGAGTTTAACCGCCAATTAACACATTCTGTATGAATTGCATACATCTTTTTTATTATTACTTGAAATGTAATACTTCTGATTCTTCATGCAACAAGGTTTAATAAGAAACTATTTCAATGTAAAAACGTAAATGAAAAAATAATTAAATGGGGCATTATGTCATTCTTTTAAGAAATTATGTTTTCATAATAGAGGAAAATATATTCATATTTCAACCGATCATTGAAGTATTATTTGGAATAATGGCTTGTGTGCTATTTTTTAGAGAACAGAATTTAAATAACCTCAGTGGAAATATTATTTATGCATTTTTCTCTTTTTATTTAATGCATAAATTTATCAAACAGACAATCTTTGTATGACACCGGAAGAGGATGCTTCTTGTTATCAATTAAGGCGGAAGATTTCTTTTTTTCGTTTCACTAACGGAAATTATTATCATATCTTTTTTGATAACATAAAACGTAAACATTGTATCTAGATATGGTATTCAAATTAACAAAATATTACTATATTTACATTATTCCTATCAATGTATTTCTTACGTCGCAATTTTGAATGATCGGAAGAACTATTTAGAGAAGGAATTAAATTAATATTTTAATTATTCTTTTCAGATATATATTATTAGTAGACAAATCACATTTATCTTTTTTTTTAAGTGCAGTTCGATAAAAATAGTAATTTTCTTGGAATACGAATACAATTGTAATAATTTATTTTAATACAGTTATATCTAACTTATAAAATAGTAAAAAAAATATGTCTGTGCTTTCAAATTAAAATCTTTTTTAATCATTTGATTTTCATTACCAGGTATTATTTTAATCTTTTAAAATTATTTTTGTGTTCTAGATGGGTTTTTTTCTTTTTATCGCTTATTGATATTTTTTTTTTCCTTAAAAAATTTATTAGTACACACGTGTTAGATTTTCTTTCCTCGACTTCTTTTTTTTTTTATAAGCATGGTTTCCCCTTTTTTGTTTATTTTAACTCCATTTTTAGTTTACTTGCATTGCGCTGAAAGCACTTTTTTCTTTATATTTTACTTTGAAGGCAAAAAAAAAAGTGTTTCGTTTACATTTACAATTCTCATCATATGATTTATGACGCTTGAAAGGCTTTAGAAATTATTTCTGAATAATGAAAGTGTTACATTATTTGTTGTGCTCCTCTGGAGTGTTTATTACTGCCATTTGTTAAAATTATTGGAAATGTGGTAGCTGCGGTTGTCTTTATATGTAAAATTGCACTATTAATTATATAAGAGAAGAAATAAGTATTAATTAATCGGTTACTATCTATTTTTTACATTTTGCTATCCAACATTTTTTAATCATAAATATTACGAATAAGTTAGTATTCTATCAAAAAGCTACATTTTTTTTTACAATAACAAATAAGACGTCTGAATTTTTTCCCCTGCATATTAATATACCATGTTACAACATTTTACCCCTTCCATATTTTTCCCTCTAAACTCTAGATATAAAATAATAGTTTTAATGTTGCAAAAGTAGATATATATTTCTTTCTGAATAGTTATTGATTTCCTGAATTTTATTCCAGGAAGAATTAAAAATTTTGCTTTGCATTTGAAGCCAGCTTCAACTTATAATTAAATCCCGTGATAATATTTGTATCGGTCAAAAGTTGTAGAAACTTTACAAAAATTAATATAAAACTATTGAATTAGCGTATGGGGATACATTAAAATGCTTAGCATGACAAAAAAAAAATTACGATGAATACAATAACTAAATTTTTATTGCATAAGGAATTTATATATTCCTTCTTCCCTCTAACCCGGCTAGATTTGTGGGAGGAACTAAATGATCAGACAACATGATGAACTTCAATTGTTTATTTGTCACAATATTCAACACAGACACAATAATACTCTAAGTAAGATACATTTGATCAACTTGAGGACTAAGGTGAGACAAGATAGCGTGGGGATAATATATTCGCTCATTCAAATATATTCTTACGTCAACTTATACAAAGCTTGTTTTAAGAAGCACATTCATGATTTAACTCTCTAACTTCTATTTGAAATAAGATCACAGTACCTGAACTCTTGCAATCCTTGAAAATTTTAGACGTGGCCTTAAGCACTTCTCCATAGTTGATTTAAGCACTTCTTCTTCGAGAGAGAGATTCCAACTTCACGCACCGTACACTGTTTTCGTATACGTATTACTGTCGATTTGATTGCTTCTCATCTATTCACTTTACATCCAAGCTATCCTCATTTCACTTCCACAATGTATCCTCACTTCACTAACTCTCAATACTTGCGAATCCAGAATATATTTATCAAGCTTAATTTGCATAATCACGTTTTCTTATTCTCGGAGAAAGTTGGTTGAAAGAATGTTGGTCCTAAAGGAATCCCCAAGGAGTTAGTGAAAGGGCGTGTATAGTTTCGTCAAAATTGTACATAGTGTTTTATGCCCAGTTTTAATACAATTATTACACTTTTCTTTAAACCTGGCTACTTTGCATGCATTTTCAATAAATTGTAATTTCTCATATTTTTAAAACATTTTTTTTTCATTGAAGACCCTTCGTGGGCATGTTAAATATGCCACGGTTCAAAGTTCTCATACTTTTCGTTCTGTGAAAGTTTTATCTGTTCATCATCACCTAACCATGGTTCAAAATTACGAGGTCTGTCGCCAATAGCCCTCGTGTTGCTTTTAGTGTGACTTTAACAAGCACACGTCCACTTCTCAAAACTACCTGTTTTCTAAGGGTTAAGGAACTTTTTTACAACATGAACTGATCCTGAACCGCAGATAAAAGACTTATGAATGGAGATAGACAGACAAAAGAAACAAAAGATAAATCGATAAGTTGGTTACTTAAAAAAATGCTTGTGATTTTTAAAGCCAAGCAACGTTGATAAATCTACGATATGAAGATGAGAGTTCTTAATCTGTTTATCTTTCAGCATGAGCAAATTTACTGCGAATATTTACGTTGAACGAGTAAATTTAAAAATTTTAAATTATGAAAGATTGCTTATTGTCTACGTGACAATTTTTCTAAAAAAGATTTGAGCATGAGATTAAATTTATAAAAACCAGTATACTAATAAAGTGCTAAGACACGAGATCTTAATCAAATAAAGGCTTATCAATACATCAGTTTCTTAATAAGGTTTTTAGCATATGTAAAAAAGAAATAAAAATTTAACGTGTTTTTTCGTTATAAAGATTGAATAGTATTTCCAAAAATGTAAATTTGACTTAATTGTGAAAATAATGTTGACTTGAGTGGTAACAATTGTTTTATTTAAAATGCTTTATTTAAGAAAACATGTTTTATTCTTTGAAAATATTTGATACATTTAAAGGGAATATTGAACATATTTAAGAATCTATTGTAATTTTTGAAATTCGTAGCAATAGTTTTGTTAAACTAAATTTTGGTAAATTTATTTTTTTCTTTTTAACTATTCCACTAGAATAATTACAATTAATAGGAATCATTTGCATCAATTAACTTTTGAATCCCCAACAATAGTTCGAATTTCATCAATCTAAATTTTTGTAAATGTTTCATATTTAATTATTCCACAAATGAAATTACAGTTTGTAGGAACCCTTTGCAGAAAAGACTAATTCACTTAAATTATTTCCCTTTTTACTAAATGTATTTGTTTTTTCAATCCCTAATATTTAGCTCACACTCTCTATCTATACAAATAAATAAAATTGAAGTGTCTGTTTGTAATTTCAAATTAGCAGCTTTTTACTAAATGCATTTAAAGGTATATAAGGTACTTATATCAAAAAATCAATTTTTAAAATTTTTGTCTGTCTGTCTGTTTGTTCCGGCTAATCTCGGGAACTTCTGGTCCTGATTTTAAAAATTCTTTCACCAATGGAAAGCTACATTATCAGGGAGTAACATAAGATATATTTTATCTCAATATTCCTACATGAACGGGAACTATGCGGGTAAAACGTTGACGTTGCTTACTCCCGCCAAGTTGGCGCAAAATTATGCATTTGTTCAACAATGGGATTTTAATAAAAAAAAATTCTCACATTTATAACAAGTAACTGAAAAACAGTGTAATTTAGCATCTTTACAAAAAGCAATTTTTAAATGGTTTTTTGTTAAACGTCTAACGGTTTATTACGTTACGTTTGTTAAATGTCAAACTCAAACTTTAAGAAATATCGCCAAGTTGGCTAAGAAGCTCTCTATTCCGACAATCCCAGATATTTTAATGCAAATTTTCTCCCACTTTTTAATGAGGGAAACGAAATAAAATTTTAGGGAATTGCGCGCGAGTGATATTGAAAATTCTATGGTAATATTAATTGACAGTTTCATAAAAAGTTTTGATTACTTTAGTAGTTTTGATTAGTTTTGAAAGTATTTATTACTTTGAATTTTTTAACCTAATTTTACAATATTCATATTTTGCACAAAATTTTTCACTTATCCTGGACCTAGATATTTTACATGGAGGTACTACTTTCAAGATATGCTATGGAGGCATCCATACAATGTTACTCGCCAAAATAGGGAGCTTTACGCAATACTTATTTCATTTTCGGACTTTCTAATCCTCAAACTTTAAGGAATAAGTACAAAGACTACATGGCGGAAGATATTTTGCGACGAAAAGCAACCAAATATGCCTTTCAATGAATACATCTACAACGAAACTCAAAAAAGGTTTTCAGAATGGTTAGGAAGAAGCTACATGATTTTGGAATGATAAGCACTAGACGTGTTGACGGAAATGGCTTCGATAATAAAATTATACTTATGCAAAATCTCGATGCTCCTCGACTATGTAAAGGAACGAGGCTTTGGACCACAAAACTGATGCAGAATATACTTGGTACCAATATTTGAACATATATCATGAAACGGTTATCATACCTCGAATTCCAAGTATCCCCACTGACCTACCGTTTCAATTCAAACAAGTTCAATTTTCAGTTTTACTGTTGCTATTACCAAAGCTAACATTTCAGGTAGGAGGGATACATTTAAAAAAAGCAATGTTTTTCCCACGGCCAACTATACGTAGCCTGATCGGTGTGTCCAATGCCCAAATCTTCACATATTTGCAACTGACGGAAGAACATATAATATGGTATACAGTAGCATCTTTCAATAATATTCTGTTTTGAGTTCTTTTAAAGAGGAATTATATATTAAACGTAGATACTTTCCATTTTTAAAAATATTAATATTTTAATTTATTGAATATTTGTTGTTAATTATTATAATAAATTACGTTTTCAGTTTTTTTAACTAAGCTCAATTTTAGAATTTTTAAATTTTATTGGTTCCAGTCAAGCAGTAAAAAAAAATTTCCATATTATATTATTTACTTTCTAATGATAATGATTACGAATTTGACAGTTATTTAAAGACACCAACGCGAGCGGAGCCGCGGGTAAAAGCTAGTATATTTATATATTTATCTTGTTCAAATTTTTAATCATTAATTAAAATACTTTCTATTCATCCAATCGTTCAAATATTTTTTTTTAAAACTTGTAGTGGATGACGATGTTAATACAGTTTTTTTCAAAAATTAATTAATTAAATTAAATTAAATACCGGTTTTCAACTTCAACTTAGATTTGTTTCTATTGTTGTAACAATGTGTTAATATAATGACAAAAGTTGGCGTCGAAAACTGATTTTGCAGCCAAACTAGCTAAACCAGGTGTGCATTCTTACAAAAATGCAGACAGATAATGCTCTTTTTCTAATTCCTACTATTAGTTCACTCTCCCTATATGTATAAAAACATATCTTGTTAAAATTTTCAATCGTTAATAAAATACTTTCTATTCATCCATTCAAAGTAGGAATTGACTTAAAAAAACTTTTTTATATTACTTGTTTTAATTGAAGAATATTTCTAGTATCTATTATAATCAGAATTACGTTAAATGTATCAATTTAAAGGATTATTTTCAAATTCGTTCAAATGTTATAAATTTAATAAACACCTGGAAACAAAGTAGTGTGAAAAAAAGCAGACGGCGATTATAACTAAGGGGCTACTATATTTAAGAATAATATACATAAACTATTAAACGACAAGTAAGAGAAACAAAGGTCATTTCTCTTTTTTTGATGTCTCCGAGTTCTACTCATTCGTACCAAAAAATGTTAAAAAACTTTTCAAGGAAAGAAAAAGTTAATGTAAAATAAACATCGTTTCTTTTATCTCTCTAAAATAATAAAAAAAAACTCGTGTTGCTTTGAAATGTGGCTTTGATGAACAATCAATCAAAATAAAATACAGGTTGAACCATTGTTTTACTTACATTGCAATTTAATGCTACATGTCTTTTGTAGAAAAAACATCATAATTTTGAACCAAGGTCAACTGATGAGGACGACCTTTTGGCTGAAACCTCACTCTTTAAACTCATACCACACCTCCATGAGGAATTTTAGACTCGACGGGTTGAATGAGCAAAAGATGTTACACAGGGGGGTGTTAGTTGTACCAGGATGCGAAACCACGACTCGACAAAAATCCCGAGGGTCACAAGTTCGTGTCTATGACTCCCCTCGGGTATTAAGTCTACTATAAAATACAAAATAAACATGCAAAATGACTATATAAAAAAGGACGAGGTGACATTTTGTCTTAAGCATCGTTTTAAAATTACTTTTGTTAGTAATAGATATACAAAATAAAGACAGGAATTTAGTAATACTAGAGAATAACATACAACTCTTACACACAGGATTAATGCAATCTGAAATTGGTTTTGGAAAAGTTCACGAAAATTAGTACTAACAACGAACCATTAACGTTTTGATAACCCGAAAAAAATATGCTAGTAAATAGAATTGATCCTTTTACCATGTTTTTACTAACTCGCTTTCTTGTCTGTCCGGGTGGAATTTTGTAATTGATTTTAAACTAACTTCCCAATGAGCTAGAAGCTTGAAATTTGGACCATAGCTCAGAAGTGGATGACAATGCACGAAAATGTGAAAAAAAAACCGTTCTAGTCTGGAACCCGGACTCCCGAAGAGGTGGGTCTCGATTTAGGCAAAATGTCCCGAAACTCCGGAACTTACACGAACAAAGACCACCTGTCGATAGCACTGGTTGAGTTGCGTATACGTATTTAATTTCGTGGCTCTGGTGTCAAAACGGGCCTCCCAAGTTATGGTGTTTTTATTAACTCGCTTTTTCGTATGTCTGCCTTGGGGGTGGAATTTTGTAATTCATTTTAATCTAATTTCCCGATGTGCTGGAGACTTGAATTTTGGATTACAGCTCAGAAGTAGATGACAATGTATAAAAATGGTTACAAAAACATGGTACATAAAAAAATTTATTAAGAAACTTATTATCGTCTTAATCTGCTAAGTATTTCACAGTTTTTATTTCGGTTTATCCGAGGCTGGCTTGTAGTAATTCATTTACGGGCTATTTCGTTATAATATTTTATGGAATGTAACCATTAAAAGTGGTCATGTGTAGATAATTAATATTTTTCACGTTATTCCTCTACCATATTTATAGGTGACATATATAAGTATAACAAATTGATGATTTAGGCATCAAGTTAGTAAAAAAAAATTATAAACAGCATATAATCACTTCACATGATTAAGTATGACTTTTGAACGAATTTATAGCATATTTCTTTACAACTTTTTCTTTTAATTTGAGCTTTTTAAATCATAAATCGTGATTTAATGAAGTAACTATTAGTAATAAAAAATTTTCTGACTACTTTCAGCCATAAGTATGCACATTTTTATTGCTTAAAGTATTTTATGTTCTTTTTTTTAAAGTTGTTTCGTGATGCTGTCGCAAAATTTATGAATGGGAATATCCTGTGTGATTCTGCGAACCTTATTTCCTGTTTTTTTATGAGAGAAGAAAAATTGCCTCAATTTGGATTTCAATTTACTCTTTTTTTCCCACGTTATTATTTACCAATATGGTAAACGGTGTCCTTTGGGTCAATGCTGTTATGAAAAATAGGTACATCCCTCTTTTGTTATCAGTCGTCGCCGTCAGCTACAAATGTTTTAAAAATATACTTTGAACATGAAGCGGGATTTTATTATAAATAAATGTAAAATTGGCATTATTAAATTAGAATAATTTATGTTGAACGAATATGTGGACATACAATAATTCTTTAATTCACATCACAATATTATTACGGTTCCTCTATGAATGTATAAATACGGAATACTTTTTCGTATATAATTATGCATAGATCCCATCACTACATGGTCTATATAATTACTGAGCAACAAGTCAGTTTTAAATTAGTAAGAAATTCATTATGATGAAATTAATAATAGCACAAAGACTATAAGCTACTAGCACTTGACTACGTTAACTTATTATAAGGATGACCCTTAACTGAACATCCTAACCTACACGAAAGTTCTTAATTCAATATTTAAAATTTCACCATGTGCTTCTTAATTATATAGAGAGTTAGTTAAATTAAAATTGTAGCTTCCATTTATTTAAACAATATGGTTTTAGATTCAAATGAGTTTTGAAAGATCAGTCTCTCAATTAATATGCATAAAAACTGGGTTACATTAAACTCATGTGAATGGAATTATAAGAATAACTTTATAAGTAATATTAATGAATTAGTATAATCATAGCTGATAGCAATAAAACAATGTAAAGTTTGTTTTCTCTTCACTCTTGCCATTTGAAAAATTAATTATGGTAAAAAGCTTATTAAAAGTTAAATAAAATATTTTCTTTTAGACAGAGAATAGAAAAACGTTTTCACATAATGAACTAAAATCCAATAAATTAGACAATATCTAAAAATGTTATAGAATAATCAAACACACATTAATATTTTTACAAGGTATTTAAAATAACTTTAAATCTTTAATTCTATGTCACTTTTCCAAAAAATTCGTTTTAAAAAGATTTCTATCATATTGCTATAAATGAATCGGAAAATATCTTTTGTGGAACTGAAATAAACGTTCCAGTCTTTTCATAATATTTCTGAGTAAATTAGAGGCATGTTAAATTTTTTGTCACACAAATGTTAAAAAAAAATGTAATATGAACATATTTTAAGCACACACACACATACACATACACACACATATACATACACACATACATACGCATGCACACATACACATACATGCATACACATACATGCATACATACAATACAGCATACATAAAAAAAAAAAAAAACAAACATACATACATACACATACATGCATACATACACATACACATACATACACATGCATGCACACACACGCATGCATGCATACACACACATGCATGCATACACATACATGCATACATACACGCATACATGCATACATACACGCATACATACACACACATGCATACATACACACATGCATACATACACACATGTATACATACATACATATACACACATACATATACACACATACATATACACACATACATATACACACATACATATACACACATACATATACACACATACATATACACACATATATATACATTTAATCATCAGTTTTCCTTTATTTATTCACTGTTAATGTCCTTTAACTATGGATAACTTCAAAAGGTTTACATTTATAATAAATGGACAATTTAAAACAGAAATAAGAAATGACTTTGATAAACTGGCTTTTGATTAGAATCATAGAGATTTCAATTATAATGGATCGTTTATGGATAATTGGTAGTTTCTTACTACAACAAAAACATCCATCATATAAAAACGTCTCCCAGCTTTGTGGCTAAGCACAGAGTTCCAGTCAATTGACCATCTGCAATCTGTTTCGTGAAGTATCCCCGGACTCTGTTGACAGGTAGATAAGTAAAAATGATGTATGGTCCATTACCGCACATGTGACGCAAACCATTTCGAAGAGTATTAACACTGGGTTTCGTGTGACGCTCCACGTTGTCACACTTAATCTTGAAAGCTTTGGTTCTATTCTGTAAAACTTCAATGTGATTACACATACACACACACAACATGTTGTTTTATGCCATGTACTTCTTTCCTTTTATGATAGGGTTTTATTTGTAAGCCATTAATTGAGGTTGAAATGATATTCAGGAGTTGAGATATATTGCTTTTATTATGATGTCTTATTATATATATAATTGAAGATAATGTGTAATAATATAACATTATTGTGAAATCAAAAAAAATAAAATATTGTGTTTGAATTGAGAATTTTTAAAGAAAACGTTAATTTATATTCTGGAAATTTTTAGTACGAATATTAAGGCATTAACTGCATTGATTACATAAACTTAATCTTTAATCATTCATCTCACATTAGGTTTGAATACAAGATGGAAAAAAAGCATTGAAAAGTGAAAAAAATTGATTTAAATTCTTATTTAAATGCTCAAATTGTCTTCTTACGCATAATCTACACACAGATTGAATTTAGGAAAATAGATCCCAAAATGATTTAAAGCAGGCGTTGTTGTTGTGTTCGTCCCGCAGGGAAGGAATGAAAGTTGCCATTGCCTGTGAGACAGGTTGGACTTCTTAACGATAGATGGCGACACCACCTATCTCCACCTCCCCAATTTTGGCACGGAACTGAAGGGGAGGGAAATATTCTCCAGCCCCCTGCGCTCGTGGTTTCTGCTGCGACCGCCCACAAGACTTTCGGACCCACTGATTTAACGAGCACGTACTCCGTCTATACTCGGTGGTATTTAGTGGCATCGGGCATCGAACCCAGGCCCTCTGGTCTGGAGTTCGATGCTCTAACCACTAGGCTACCCACGGCCCTGAAACGCAGGCGTTGCATTGTTATTATTATATTAAATATTGTCGTAGAAATAAATTTTTCTTTAAAACTTTTTTTTTACTATCAACTTTTTCCGTCATCACACAATTTATATGATATAAAAGCTCGTCGCGAGATTAAAGTACTCTTATTTACTTAGCTTGAAATGTTTAAAAATTAAAATCAATCAGATCAAGTTATTTAATTTACTTGTTTATCTGCAGAGGTAAAACTCGCGACAAGCTTTTATACCATACAAATTGTGTAACGACGAAAAAAGTTGATAGTAAAAAAAGTTTTAAAGAAAAATTTATTTTATTCTTTTTAGCGCGTTCAAATAAAAGCTTGTTTTAAAAAGGCTTTTTTACTTTAAATTTATTTTTCACTTTTTAGTTATCACTGGACAGGTTTCTCAGTCTGTTCATCTCATTCAATGCATCATTGTTGCTCGGTGTTTGCCGGTTATTTTCGAACAGTCTAGCTAAATGAATTCTCGCAAAAAGTACTAGACTAAAAATACAATTTTTTTTGAAATCCGTAATTTTTAAGCAATTTTTTCAATCTTCGTACAGCTCTTGGTTAATATTGTCCTACACATGAAAAAAACGTTTCATGAGGTTTTCTTCATAAATGACGAAGTTATTAAATGTTTAATTAAAATTTTGAGTATTTCTTGAAAAATCGTAGAAAAGAAAGTTTTTGGCATTTTATTTTTTAAATGACTAATTCTAAAAAAGCAAAGAATGAGCTGTTTTAGTACGGAATGTTGATTCATTTAAACAAAAAAAAAATCATGCGCAACAATTTAGACATTTTCAGAAAAACGCATCGATTTTGATTTATTTAAAAAAATCGTAAGAAATACAAATATTATTTCGTAACAACCATTATACCTTATCGGGACGAAATAAATGATCTTTCCGATTCTGTAATTATTTTTTGTCTGAGTTTCATAGATTAAAGTTAGATAAATTTTTTAAAGAATTTTTACAATGCTCCCTCTCAGTTTAACTTTGCAGCGTTGAGAAAGGTATACAATGTACCAATCTACTTGAAAAATAGCTCTACTTTTTTTTGTTTTGAATTTAAATCGAAGAAAATAGATAGAAATTTCTAAACAAATTGCATACCTTGCAGAAATTAGATTATTTTTACGTTGTAGAAATATAATTATTTTTTAGACAAAGTTAATTAATACAGTCATAGGCGCAACGTTATGAAATTCCAGTTTGGCTGAAAACCGATTTTCGACGCCAACTTTTGTCATTGTTGTAACAATAACATTATTACAACAATGCTGACTTATCGAAGTTGGCACCCAAAACTAGTTTAACGTTTTTAATTAATATCTTTTTAATTAATTACAATATCGGAATATAAATGGTCAAAACATGCATTGTCACCCAAATTAAACGTGTATACAAAATTTTAGCTCAATAGGATGAAGATATCAACTTCAAAATTGAGTTACAAGATTCCATCCGAACAAATTACATACACACATACATACATTGTAAGTTAAATAAAAGCTTTTAATAATAAATAAATTAGAAGTAAAAAAACCTTTTTAAAAACAAGCTTTAATTTAAATGCGCTAAAAAGGATAAAATAAACTTTTTCTGTAAAACTTTTTTTACTATCAACTGATAACGTCATTACACAATTTATATGATATAAAAGCTCGTCGCCAGATTAAAGTACTCTTATTTACTTAGCTTGAAATTTTTACAAATTAAAATCAATCAGATCAATTTACGTGTTTATCTGCAGAGGTAAATCTCGCGACAAGCTTTTATATCATATAAATTGTGTAATGACGTTATCAGTTGATAGTAAAAAAAGTTTCACAGAAAAAGTTTATTTTATTCTTTTTAGCGCATTTAAATAAAAGCTTGTTTTTAAAAAGGTTTTTTTACTTCTAATTTATTTTTTACTTTTTAGTTATCACTGGACAGGTTTCTCAGTCTGTTAATCTCATTCAACGCATCATTGTTGCTAGGTCGTTTGCCGGTTATTTTCGAACAGTCTAGCTAAATGAATTCTCGCAAAAGGGTACTCGAGAAAAAACACAATTTTTTTTTAATCCGTTATTTTTAAGCAATTTTTTAATCTTCGTACAGATCTTGGGTAATATTGTTCTACACACGAAAAAAAAGTTTTATGAGATTATCTTAATAAATGACGAAGTTTAATTAAAATTTTGAGTATTTTTTGAAAAATCGCAAGAAAAAAAGTTTTTTGCGTTTTATTTTTTAAATTACTGATTACAAAAAAGCAAAGCATGAGCTATTTTAGTACAGAATGTCGATTCATTTAAACAAAAAAATTCATGCACATATATTTATACATTATTTCTATGAAAACGCATCGATTTTGACTCATTTAAAAAAACTGTAAGAAATACAAATGTTATTCTTTTGTAAAAAACATTATACTGTATCTGGACGAAATAAATGATCTTTCCGATTCTGTAATTATTTTTTGTCTGAGTTTCATAGATTAAAGTTAGATAAATTTTTTAAAGAATTTCTACAATACTCCATCTCAGTTTAACTTGGCAGCGTTGTGAAAGGAATACAATGTACCAATCTACTTGAAAAATAGCTCTACTTTTTTGTTTTGAATTTAAATCCAAGAAAATTGATAGAAATTTGTAAAGAAATTGCATACGTTGTAGAAATTAGATTATTTTTACGTTCAAGAAAAGTAATTATTTTTAGACAAATAATTAATATAGTCAATAGCTCAACGTTATGAAATTCCAGATTGGCTGAAAACCGATTTTCGACGCCAACTTTTGTCATTCTTGTAACAGTAACATTATTACAACAATGCAGACATATCAAAGTTGGTCTGCATTGCTGTAATAATGCTAATGGTTTTTAAGGTTTTTAATTAATATATTCTTAATTGCAATATCGGAATATAAATGGTCAAAACATGCATTGTCATCCAAACTATACGTGTATACAAAATTTCAGCTCAATAGGATGAAGATATCAGCTTCAAAATTGAGTTGCAAGATTCCACCCGAACAAATTACATACATACATACATACAAACATTGTAAGTTAAATAAAAGCTTGTAAAAAGAAATTAAATCTTCAATTTGATAGGCGATTTCAATCTCTTTAATAATTTTCCATTTAGTGAAATAACCAGAGCTTTTAAATTAATTGCGATTTTAATTTTTAGATCCAAATTACGGTGAGTAAATTTGAAGTATTCCCTACAAGAGGGTATTTATAAATAACTTAGATGAGAAATATTAACATCCGTTTAACTTGATTTTATACAAACTATTTACCAGATCTTGTAACAAATTTCTTCTGATTAAAAATCAAAATTATTTGATAGCTGTAATGTATTTGATATTCCTACAATGTCTTTAACTCATATTTTAATTAAGAGCTATTAATGAAAGCCAATATATCACTACTGGCCAAACCTTCCGATTTAGTTTTTATTTATCACCTGCCCATTTTGTAATTCATTCGAATTTTTATTCATTTTGAAATACAATTTTTGCTATGTGTGTAACTGAACTCGAAAGTGAAAATAAATAATTAGATTCCGTTTGGATGTATTAAAGTTGGTATTCCATTTTGTCATTTTCGCTACAATTTATTTATATCAGTTTCAACAGAATGTCAAGCGTTGATGACCCGGACATGAGTTGAACACGCGACCTTCTGATTTGGAATCAGCCGTTGTATTCTTTGTCATTCCAATGCAACCTTGACTTGTTCCCTATCCGTTATTATTCTGGAAACACGCCCAGTTGGGTTGAGGATTCCCAGTTTGCATTGGCATAGTTACTATATGGGGAAAATAATCCTTTTTCATGTAATTTCGGCAAAGAGTCAACAGTGGAACCTCAATCAGATTTTGTTCAATGTCACAGAGTCATTTTTCAAGATCTTTGAACATGTAATTAAAATATTTTTCTCAAAAGACTTAGTAACTGTTCTCATGTCTTCCTTGCAACAGCCGAGGGATCATCGTCCCGAATTCGTAACTGAAGAGTTATGATTTTGAGTCCTGGTTCCACTGAATACCCGCCGTGTAGAGGAAATGACGTTCGTTAAATTTGTAGATGCTCAGAGTCCTCCTGTTGGTGGGAGGTGAAGTTTTGGAAAAAAGGAGCTCGTCACTTGATCATGGCTCAAAATTATGAGATCACCAGCAGCCCTCGTTTTGTTTTACAGTGAAACGTTAACAAACACTCACTCACTCACTTACATCAGTGCTTCTCGAACTTTCAACATCTGCGACCCAATTTTCAATTATAATTTCAGCTACACCATCTCCATAAAACCAAAAATCTCCAAAAAATTCCAGAAATAAGATATGATTTCCTAAAACCTCGGCATACGAAAAACTCAAGCAATTCAGAATATGACTGGGAGAGGCCTGAACAGCCTCACACCTAGGACATTCCGGGAAGACTTTCCGGCCCTGCTGAAAAGTCAGAGACTTGATATGGCTGCTAAAAATGCGTGACAGAGCCGTCTGCTGATACCTAGGAATATTAAGTTGGTGACACCAACTAGGTTTTTTCACAAAATACCAAGGGTGAGCAGGGGGTATTCTCCAAATTGCATTCAATTCCAACTTTTTAGTAGAGGAGAGTTCAGCAAAAGTTATACAAGTGTCACTCTTCAAAGTGTCAGCAGTGGCAGACTTGGCCAAACTATCGGCTATCTCGTTACCATTCAAACCAATATGAGAGGGGACCCATTGAAAATATATACAGTGTCTAGAAGAAAGTCGAACCAGAACATCCAGAATATTTAGGCTTGTCATATCCCCAACAGTTGTCCAACGAGAAAGGTGCTGTATAGAAGCACGGCTGTCTGTTAAAATCCAAATGTCCCTGAAGACAAGGTCAGAAGCTGTGTCAATAAATTGCAATTTTCTATAAATTGCATTAAGTTCAGATCTAAAAACAGAACAGTAGTCAGTATTCCTAATCTTGATGTCAAATGTAGTATCAGGTGTCTCAATGTGCACTCCGCTTCCCGAAATACCACCGTCGCCCATGCTGCCATCAGTATAGATTTTTAATGCCGTATGAGGGATGCCATCAATTGTCTCTAGAGCAACCTGTCTAGTAAAGTACTTAGACATAAAATTACAATACGACTTTAATTATAAACCATACAAATTATCAAAATAAGTATTAGGTTTTGTAGAAAAATTTGTATATGACAAGCCCATGGGAGTGGCTTGTAAAAATCAAAGTTGTTCTTAACTTAGTATTGATAAATTAATTATCACACACATAGATTGAGAAGTACTGATGCACTTATAAGTATATTATATCAATGGAAATGTGTTTTTTTATTTTTTATTGCTTCAAAATGTATTTTGTTTCGCTTCCTTTCAGCAAGGTAATTTTTCTTTAAACAATCTTTTATTTTCAACTTTTTGTTTAGGCCCCCTTTTGCTTTTATGCTTGCACCCCCCACGTACAGTTATCACGCCCCCTAATGGGATGCACCCCACAGTTTGAGAAACGCTGACTTACATGCAATGCTATTTTAATTAAATGCTTTAGATTAAAATGAAAATATTAAACTCGAATCTAAGCTTTACAGTTTTCAAATTATTAATATTATATATTGCTCTGTCATTTTGATACGAAAATCAAATTTAAATAATAAACAACAATGGAAGTTAATTACTTCTTAAAATTAGCTTAGATTACTTAGAAAAACTTTAAAATGCTAATTTATTGCTATTTTTTTTATTTTATCACAATTTTTTTCCGTTTAATAAAAAGGAAAAATTTGTTACCATCACAAATAAATAAAACCACGAAATAATTTCACATTTTATTACTATCTATCGGCCAACGTGAAATATAAACAACTAATTCTTTGAATCCTTTTCAACGAATACTATTTAAGAATAATGGCTGCAAGAGCTTTACGACACACACAAAATTATTAGAACGTTTTTCTCCGAATTTTAAATAACGTGGGAATTAACAGCAATCTTAGTACCAAAAATACTTCTTTAATTTCTTTTCCTTTTATCTTTCAACATAAGCTATTAACTTGAATTACTCTAGCCAACATGTCAAAAAGAAGAGTGTGAATTACGAAAACTTGATCTATGTAAATGTTAATTGCCCTTCCTACTTTGTGAAAAGTTAAAAAAAAAGTGACACATCGTTCGGTTAGTTTCAAAGAGTATAATGCTTCAAAATTGACTTTTACTCCTAAAAGTGGTTGTCCATGACTTTGTTGACCTTCAGGTTCCTCTGTTTCATTATAAGGACAATGAAGGGATTTTCCAGAAAATGGAATAATAATGTATCGAATGGAACGCCTTTCCAACTGAATGTACAAATTTCGCAAGTGAAGCAACGAAAGAATTAGAAGCGAATATTTTTTGTGTTTAATTTTAGAACACGTTTCTCAGAGAATTTTACTTTGGTTGATAAAATTTCAAGTCCAGATTTCCTTGAAATTTAAAATTTGATGATAAAAGGTACTAATTTCAAAACAGAACAATGTAATAAGTACAGATTTAGATGAAACATTGTCTGATATACAATGTTTGATACTTGACCTTTTGAAATTTTATACATATTTCAAAAATACAGTTTTTGTGATTTTTCTTCAGTATGAAACTTCCTGGAACTATGCATATTGACAGATGATACTTTTGCTTTAGTATTCCAAGAACTATATTTCATGATTTAACTTATTATATATCAGTATTTCCACATGAATTCTAAATATGATCATCACGAATTTGAATTACCTTCTGATGGTATAAATTCAAACTCAATTCTCTTTTCAAATTATTTTCTTTTTCTTTTCTAAGCTTGTTTGTGCGGGGGATATTTAATGTAGAATTTTTAGTTTGTCTATTTGCTGTAAGTATGAAATGTCCACAAACCTGACAATTGTTTATTTTTATGATTATGATTTTAGGGAATGGAAAAAAATGGAAAATAAGCAGGTGGGGAAAACATCCTCATTTTCTGAATTCAGCTTTTATAAATACTTATTGGAAATATAGATGTTTATATATTATTTTCATTGGGAACATATTGCAGTGTATTTATAAATGAGAAAATATTGGTAAGCAAAAAATTACTTGAAATGAAAACTCAAAATATATTCATGAAATGTTTTAAATAAAAAAATTAAACAAATCAATTAAAAATAAATATAATTGCTTTAAGAGGTATAATATCAAGTAATTTCGAGTTAAATTTAAAGTTTTTTCAAATTAGTATCAAGTAATTTAAATTTTTCTTTAAAATTAATCGGAAAAATGTTATCAATTTTTTAATGTAATTTGTAATCTTTTTAATCATATACCAGTGTTAGTTTTTAAATTTGTTTTATATTTAGTAGTTTCCTGCAAAAGAAAGAGCCATCAAGTAGGATACACATTTGAATGCATTGATAAATATTTTAAGAAGCTAATTAATGTTTAATGATGTTCAAAAGCTTATCTACTGATTACTTAAAATATGAATAATAAACTAGTGAAAATTTTATTGCTTCAATATAAAATTAGTTACATTGCTTCAATCTTCAAATTTATGCTCGTTCTCAACAATGTCATACAAAAATTAGATTTATTTATATTAATCTAAGAGTTTGATAGCGGATGTCGCTTATCATTGCTTATCTACTGATTACTTAAAATATAAATAATAGACTTGCGATAATTTTATTGCTTCAATTTAAAACTAGTTATATTGCTTCAATCTTAAAATTTATGCTCGTCCTCAACAATATCATAAACGCATTAGATTTATTAATATTAATCTAAAAGTTTGATAGAGGATGTCACTTATCATTGCTTGTTATATTACTTATTATTGCTTAACTTAAAACTAGTTCATAATTGCTTCAAATCTTCAAATTTATGCTGTCTCAACAATGTCATACAAAAAATTAGATTTATTTATATTAATCTAAGAGTTTGATAGCGGATGTCGCTTATCATTGCTTATCTACTGATTACTTAAAATATAAATAATAGACTTGCGATAATTTTATTGCTTCAATACTATTATATCTTCAATCTTAAAATTTATGCTCGTCCTCAACAATATCATAAACGCATTAGATTTATTAATATTAATCTAAAAGTTTGATAGAGGATGTCACTTATCATTGCTTGTTACTGATTACTTAAAATATAAATAATAAACTTGTGAAAATTTTATTGCTTTAACTTAAAACTAGTTATATTGCTTCAATCTTCAAATTTATGCTGGTCCTCAACAATGTCATAAAAAAATTAGATTTATTTATATTAATCTAAGAGTTTGATAGAGGATGTCGTATTCTTTACAATGGTTAAAATAAATATTATGACCAATAATTGAAAGGGAAAAGGTATTGCTCAGTGTCGAAATTCTAATCACAATAAAACTCGGCTGCTTCTCTTGACATTTGTGTTTAGAAACACGGTATTTTCTAAACAAAAAAGATATTGAAGTCTTTGTTACCAAACTAATGTTGCATCCTTGAAATACATCACTGGAAAATGAATATGGTGCTCGATTGTTATTTGCACCTGTTTGGCGGCAAACACAGGAAATTGTTTTTATCTTTCAGCAGGATATTTTTGTAAAAGAATAATATATTATAGTATTGCATCGCCAGACAATGTACTTGATCAGTTGTAATTCATTACCATCTTTTTTATTAGGAATGCTGTAAATTTTTAAATGTCTCATTAGTATTTTGCCGTTCTTGACATCATAAAGGAAACCTTTTGTAAGCTGAGACCTTGAAATTGATCTCACTGTTCCATTTACATAGAAATATTTAGCTATTTAAATTCTGAATTTATGTCATCAGAAACAAATTATATAAAAAAAAACAAAAAATGATATGAATTCAGAAAAGAATAAATTGGCTTATCTGTATTAATATTTTTTTAATTAAATATTTTCCATAAATATATTTTTATATAAATAACCCAAAGAAAGGATTTGTGTAGGAAGTCAGAGTATTTTTAATTTCCATGTTCTGAAATTTATTTTTGAATTTTATCTACTTAAAGGGATTATTTCTTTGTCCTTTTATACTCTAAAAATAGAAAAAAAAACATATATTCTATTTTCTATAAAAAAAAACAAATTGACCTCTAATATATACTAATAATTCTATGCTACATACGCTTATTACAAAAATAGGTAGAAAAATATGTATAAATACAAAATAAAAGAAATTACCGGACCTTCCAATCTTCAATAGCGTTGAGCAGTCACGGGGCCCCATAAGTAGGAGAATGAGAATAATTTACCTGAAAATGACAAATAATTTCTTTTTTAAATCAATATTTATTTTCCTTTTGTATATGTATGCATATTTAATTTCATTTACCATATATTCTTTTAGACATATTCAGAGACTTTTAATATGCAGCTCGATTTTCATGCCTTGCTATCTATTCATTGACTGGTTCAGCTTCTCTCAACAATTTTTTGGTAAAATAACTGACCATTCTGTTCAGCCAATCACAGAAGATCCTCTCGACACTAAAGTAAACTCATTTTTTCATTCAAACTTTTCTCATCTTCCACACGGACTACTTTGCTGTAACAGGATTGGCAAGGATTCACTTGGTCACCCTAATACACTGAAAAAAATATTTTAATTCAGATTTTTTATGCAATTTTAAATATTAATAGTACATTTATTTTTAATAATTATACAGAAATTTTCAACTTTTCATAAACAACAGTAATTAAATTTTTACATATAATTATTTTATTTATCAAGAACCCCAAGGGTCCGTAGGATCTACTTTTGCAACATATGTTATAAAATATCATGAGATTCATCTCTTTCTGCAGGACGATCGAAGCAAATTTTAACGCTGCTTTTCTATTAAGATTTTGTACAATCGCAGTTTAGAATTTTGAGAGGTACAAACGTAAACTCTTCAAAGCGTTCAAAATAGTTTTCAAACTGTTCAGATTCAAAATTGTGGTATGAGTTCGACTAAGAATATGCTCCCATTGTTAAATAACTTCTTAAAATAAAGCATTACGCACTGTGAATAATTGCAATTTTACGTTACTGATACACGGATATTAGATAATATACATTGTTATGAATTTTGTGTAAAATAGTGTAAATAATGTGTACATGAATGTCTAATGCATTTATATTACTCTGTTATATTTTTTGTGTTAAAATTGTAATATTTGCAAGCAACGCCATCCCTTACGTTGTAATGGCGATTTAATGGAAACTTGAAGAAATCTTGACGATTGAACTAAGTTGGCATCATTTTTGGCAACTAAATTGGCAATTTTGGCGACCATTATTTGCGAGTTTGGAACCTTACGGATACTTCTAGAAATTAGGGGAGAAATCTACTAATTTCACCATCTATGACGCAAGTGGGTCTTTCTCGAAAGATCTGCTAGGCCTATAAATAGGAAGAAGCACGCCGAAACCTAGAAAATATTGCTTTGACTAGTGATTAGTAGACCGTGAAGAGTCGAACCACGACACCTCGGCTTTTAAGTTGGACGAGTGGTGCTTTTTAATAATCTAATTTATTTGTATTTTAGGCACTGATATCGTTTCTGAGCGATATAGAAGGTGTGAAGTCCTTCTGATAGTTATTCTGCGAATTTAGATGCTGAACATATATAATTGATGAACGTTATAAAATAAAACTACACTGCTGGCCACCGTAAATGCAACACCAAGAAAGACAAGAGATAGCACAACAAAATTTATTTTGTAGATAATATGTTCACCAAGTATCAAATGATTAAATTTATAGACTTCTGTAAAGTGTGGTTCCTGCCATAATCAATAGCCAGAGTAGCCGCCATTGTTGGAGATCACCGCTGCCACACGTCTCGGTATTGATTCAATAGGCTTTGGATGTGCTCATGGGGTGCAGCAGGCCAAGCAGCTTCCACACGTTGCCAAAGTTGATCTGGTGTGGCAGCTGGGGGTGTAATCTGGGTCAATCGTTGAGCAACCATGGACCACATGTTTTCTATCGGCGAAAGATCCGGAGAGCGAGCCGACCAGGGAAGTAATTCAATCTGGTGATTGATGAAGAACCTTTGGACAATGCGTGTCACGTGTGGTCGCGCATTATCCATTGAAATATTGCTGTGGCCAAGCCCTGAAGGTAAGGAAAGACAACTGGCTCCAACACCTCGGAGATGTAGCGCTGGCTGTTTAAAGTACCGGCAATGCGTACTAGAGGAGTGTGAGAGTGATATCCAATACCGCCCCATACCATAATACCCGGTGCAGGACCAGTGGGGCGCTGCATAACGCAGCTGTTCAGCATCCTCCCTCCACGGTGTCTCCAAACTCGAATTCAACCATCGTGGTGTTGCAGACAGATGCGTGACTCGTCAGTAAAGACAACTTCATTCCATTCTGCCATCCACATCCTTCTTTCATCGCACCATTGGCGTCGGAGGCGTCTGTGGCTCTACGTCTAGGGTAGACCAAGCAATGGGCGTCTTGCGGACAGACCGCTCTGCTGTAAACGACGTCGAATGGTACGCGCAGACACTGAATGATGCGTTACAGACTCAACGAGCTGTGCTATGGTTCGTGATGTGACTGAGCGATCCGTCACTGCCATGCGCACAATTTGCCTATCCTCACGTGAAGTGGTGCACTGAGGTTGATGCGATCGACCACGTCGGTCCGTCGTACCCTTCTGCATCCAACGGTCACGTATACGCATTAGAGTTGTTTGGTTTCGTCCAACACGACTACTGATTTTCCTGAAAGATAATCCCCAATCTCGGTAGGCCACTATCCTTCTTCTGTCGAACTCGGATACTTGATCAAAAGCTGATCGCTGTTTTTTACGAGACATAACTGATCGTTTTTAGAAAAAACCACAAGAAAAACACAATTGCCGAACTTGAAATCGTCGAAATCTCCAAGCCTTAAATAGCGCTTTGAGGTGGCGCCACAGACGTGCGTGATGTGTGTCTACGCTGAAATTCTAATCATTTACATATTTCACCTCCGCTAATGCATGTTGTAGATCTCATGTTATTTGCGTGCTTCCTTCAGGGTGTTGCATTTACGGTGGCCAGCAGTGTATTTTATGAAGAACTAACGTAACAAAATTTAAATTTTGACTTATAAATTTAGCTAAAAGAAAATATCAATTGTATTCAAAAATACTTTCGTAACGTTCCATGTCTGCGTACAAATACAAGGAATAACACTGCTTTCCATTCAAAACTAAGAAAATTTTATTGGATTTTTACGTCTCGGTATTACGCACTAAATGAAACTAAACTGTTTCCTAAAAGCACGAATCTTTTATGCTATCATGTCTTGGGCACTTTATTATATGTGGCGGCGAGATCCGTTTTTATTTAAAACTTGCGTAGACGGCAGCAACTGTGATCGGCCCTACTTTAGCCATTCGAAGCTTGTCATTACTTGTATTTTATGTAACATATAATACACTGGCCTCCAAAAGTTAAGGAACAACATGTTTTTCGAAGCTCAATGTAAAAAAAATGACAGTAACAATAAAATTTATAGTTTATATAAATGATGAAAACGAACTTTATACAAATTTATGGAAAAACAATAGCTGCCACTTTTTTTATAGGAAAGAACAGATATATTAGAGTTGGAGAAAAATATGCATATAATAAAAAATAAGCAGGCTTTCGTAATTAAGCATGTAACTTTTGTTGATTTACAACTTTTGTTAGCAGATTTGTTGACATAGGCAGTGGGGTCTCTCAATGTCTGAGAGAAGCCGCTTGCCCAATTCGTTAAGGTGGAGGGCGGTAGGATGGATGGAAATGGAGTTATCACAGGCTGATGTTGCTAGGTGTCTTAATGTGTCTCGTAATGTGGCCCACCGTCTATGGAATCAATATCAAACCGAAGTATCTGTGTCCAGAAGACATGTTCCAGGCCGACCACGAGCTACAGCACCTGCAGGAGACCATTCTATCGCTTTTTCGGCCTGAAGGACTAGAAGGATTTCTGTGCCGCAACTTGTTACAGACCACTCTGTAACATCAGGGAGGAGAATAACCGCTATTACAGGGCAAAGGCGTCTTCAGAATTCAGGTCCCTATGCAAGGCGACCAGTTGTGTGTGTACCCCTCAACAGACGACAGAGAAGGTCCCGCTTATCTTGGGCAAGAGAACACGTTTCCTGGACAGACAGAAATGGGCTTCAGTACTTTTTACAGAAGCCCATCTGTAGATTCACACTGGAGAGCGATTCAGGACGCCTGCTTATCTGGAGGGAACGGAACACCAGATATCATCAATCTAGCACAGTTGAAAGACACAGTTACCGAGGTGGTGGAACAATGATTTGGGCAAGGATCTCATTCGGTAGTCCCACTGACCTGCATGTGTTCCAGGGAGGACCTCTGACTGATGTGAGATATCGGGGTGCGATCCTTGATCCATATGTCCGTCCGTATTTCGGTGCAATTGGCAATGACTTCATTCTGATGGATGATAATGCACGACCTCGCCGAGCTGTAATTGTTGAGGAATATCTTGATGGTCTTGGTTTGGAGCGAATGGAATGGCCAACTCGATCTTCAGACTTAAATCCAATAGAGCATCTTTGGAAATATCTTTGTAGACAGGCTACTGGCTTTAAGTCATCCTTCAAGGTTTTTAGGACAGCTGGAACAAAGATTACTCCGAGTCTGGTATTCGCTTCCCATTTCGGTAACCGACAGCTTAATTGACAGTATGGAAATTCGATGCCGCCAATGCATTCTAGCTAGGGGTGAGCATATCCCTTATTAAAACCCATTTTTGTTATTTTTCTATGACATTTTACCACATAAAACTGTGATTATTATTTTTTCCAAGAATGGACTTTTCCATCGAGATTGCTTTTTTTGTTGTTGTAAATCATTTTTGAATTTTGGTTATGTAAACTTCTATCTTGCAGTCAATACATAACTGTTTTGTGCACATGTCATCCAAATTTGGTGTTTCTACATTCATTCATTTGCAAATATTATACAAAAAACCGGATGTTCCTTAACTTTTGGAGGCCAGTGTATTTTACTCTAAAGTTTTAAATTTTTGAAAGTTTTTAACACGTAAAAATAATAATTACTAATTTTATTAACTCTAACGTAAAATTAGTAATTTATTTTAACTTTCATAAGAATGGAAACGGGTCATGGATACTTTGCTTCGTTTCAATGTTTCTAAAACTGTGAGGCGCGCCCTTCTAGGGATTTCGTGAGAGCGCGAGTATATTGAAAAGTCGAAAGTAAAAATTATTTAAAAGAAATTATTAATTTACTGAAAGTAAACAAAAATACATTCCAAGATAATATACAATAAAATACATATTTACACTTATATAATACACCTCTAAATGTATCAGTGCTGCGTTATGTCTTTTTATAATTAATTTAACAATACTAAGTTAAGATCAAGTGTGATAATTACCAGTGACCCCATGGGCTTGTCATATATAAAATTATATACAAATATTAACACTTTTCTTTATAATTTGTACGGTTTATAATTAACCCATTAACTGACAGTTAAAAGTTACGCGATTCACTCCCCGAATGCCACCGTTTTCCATGTAAGCGTGCGTATGCGATGTATTGAGGGGGGGGGAGAAAATCCTTCGCAAATACTGTCAAGGTCCTTTTATTGCATTCGAAAGCCTTCGGAATAATTTTATGCATAGAAGTGCATAGAAAAAGTCGTACTTAAGAAGGACGTATATATACGTCCGGGGTAATTAATGCGTTGGCTTAGCAAGACGTTTATATACGTCGGTGTCACTTAAGAATTTAAAGTCGTATTGTGCAGCTTAAGTGACAATTTTTTTTTCTTCGATACATTATTATTGTATGGAGTGGGGTGGCAATGAAATTTATGTTTGAATACTGGTTTGCAAATATTGAAAGTTTGAGAAGCACTGCTTTATGTTATTTTCGTGAATATATACCCTAACATTGTCAAGGCTTCCGCTATTTTTTAAAAATTTGTCACGTATTTCTTAAGCAGTCACAAGGGCCTCGGAGGTCCGTAAGAATAACTTTGAGTGCCATTGGTGTAAAACACCTTCAGATTCATCTCTTATTTTAAGAAAACCGAACTAAAATATTGAGTTGCTTTTTAGATATGATTTTGTAAGACGGCAGGTATAAATTTTAAGAGTTGCACTCATAATATTCAGAATCTTTTTTTATGAGTTACACACGTAAACTTTTTTAAGCTGTGCATATTTTAAATTATGATATGAATTCGGATAAAAGTATGCTCACATATTGTTATATACATTCCTAGAAGAAAGTATGTAACAGATTCAGAACAATTGCAATTTGTGTTACTAACTTCAAATGCGTGAATTTTACCATAAATAGGGCAAATTATAATTCAAGAGATTTAACTTGGAAAAATATAAAGTCGTTTCCTAACAGATCTTGTTAAAAGCTTATTTTAAGTTTAAAAAAGTAATTTTATGGAAATCATATTTGGGAAAAGCTATAAGGAGATTGTTTAAAGTGCAACATGTTCAAGAAGTTACAAAAACTTTAATGGATCAGGGACACTACAATAAGTGGAAAGTAAAGTAATAATGATTCTAGAGAGCTTACTTATAAGTATGCAATGTTATGGCAACTTGGTACAAGTTTTTCTGTCTTCCGTGAGAAGAATGGGAATTGATGATGCAACCTCTTTTCTACAGCATCACGCACTGCTTGGTTGAAGTAGAAACGCTGATCTCTCAGGGCCTTTTTAAGGGAAAAAACGCATTATAATTGCTAGTAGGTAGATCTTTCAATGGAAAGATCATACAAGTGTCTTCGGTTTCATTGACAGTGTACAGTCTTGTGTTATCATGAAGCAAAATCATATCGTAAACTTTGGCTTTGTGGCCTCTTTTAATGGATATTCGAAGTTTTTATAAAGGTTCGCAAAACCATTGAGCGTTAGTTGTGGCAGTGTTGGGCCTCCATTCCAATATCAATAATCCCTGGGTATCAGAAATAAGGTCTCAATACTCCTTTTTTCAGTTATAATAGAAGGCTAGACTACCATTGTGGGCATTCGTTTGTTATCACATTTTTGCACAAAAATTAAATAATGCCATACTACACTTGTTTGGTTCCATCCATTACATACATTTGTTGTTAAAAATGGCTAATTCGTGTTGTGATTCGATTTAATATTTTATTCAAATCACATTTTTTAAAACTAAGAGAAGACTATTGGTGATGGACCTTTTCTTGCAAGTAATTCATCTGTCACGTACAAAAAGATAATGGTATTTCATAAAAAAATTATTTTAACATTAAGTTGAATTTTGAAGTTAAAACTTTAAATAAAAAAAATATGTGTTTCAATTATAAACTTATATTATTTTTATGAAATTAAAAATTTATTATCGAAAATTTTTAGGTTCAAGAAATTGCAAGTGTTTGCTGTGTCTTTATTCAGAAATTAACAAAGGAGGAAAAACATTCATCAACTTATTGAAGAATTACACCTATTTTATAAGATTGGGGGCATATAAATTGGATAAAAAATGAGACTGCATCGTTCTTGGATCCAGTTTTCAGAACATTTATAGTTATTTCATGATTTATTTATCATTTCTTAAGAATCGTATTAAATTAACCAAATATTTTAAATTAGAATACATCGTCAAAAGTGAGAAGAATGGGAATTGATGCAACTACTCAAGAATAAATCGTCAAAGCAATACATATTTATTTATTTTATTGAAGAGGAAGAGGGTATTATGGAACTGTCGGAAAATAAGGAATTCAGAGGATTGGATTCTGCTCCTAAGTCCTGGGAAAACATGAACGGCTCAAGAAATGATTCTCATAATGTACTGCAGTGAGAGTTTAACGCTTGTTGCCATATCACTCAGTGTAGGAAAAAGTGGGTTTTTTATGATTTTCAAAAAAGCTTTTACAGAAAAGTTTATAAACATTTTAACCAAGTAGTACACATGCGACTTCAACACCGATATTAAGCATAATGTACCTTAAAACAATTGTAGTTTGTCTCATTATGATTTGTGTTATTAACTGACAATGTTTTATCCTTCACTTTAAAGGTTTATTTCTGAGATCGTGTGTCGAGTATTGTGGAATACTAGGTATTACATAATACAGAAAGATAGATCTAGTATAATAATGTACTACTCAAATAAAAAAGCGTTAATGGATAAACTGAAAAAAGACCAAAAAAGGATTTTGAGCTTCAGTCAAGTGAGCAGGAGGACACCTGAAGTGTCATCTTATTCTCCAAACTGTCAGACGGTGCCAACCTCAACAGATTTAACGTACATCTCTACACAGTGGGTCTTCAGTTACGCCAGAGTTAAAATCCATGACTCAACAATCATGTTAGCCACTCAGCTAACACGGCCACAATTTAGGGCATAGAGTAGTCTCTTAAAATTCACTTGCTAAGCGTTTCTATTTTACATATACAATCTCTATTTAACGAAGTCACTAAATCCCGAAAAGAAGTCCGTTACATGGAAAATTCATTTTTTAATATACTGAGACTACATAATACAAATGTTTTAAATTTATAAACACTATATATTATTTAAAAAAATTATATATATATATATATATGTGTGTGTGTGTAATAACTTCCTAGTTCTTTCGCATCTTATTCTAATTGCTCGCGCGCATTTGCATCCAAACACGACTCATGTTACAAAAGAGTCGTACGACCTTCACTGCCAGTGTAAAAAATGGGAGCACACGGTTACGCGCGCCCTTCCTCTTCGCTCTTGTCATCATGTAGTGTGCTGCAGCTAGTGTTTGTGTATTGTGTTGTGTGTGTATGTCTATTTGTCAGTACGTCCATCTAAATGTCTTCCATGTTAAATGTTTAATAAAGAAGAATAACTGTTCGACAACTGCTTCCTCCATAATAATGAACAGGCATCATCAGCCCTCATAAATAGTAAGCTTATACGAAAAACCAACACCGGCCACGCTGTGAAAAATCCTTTATTAAATTCGTCGCAATCTTTACTAAATCAGTCATCATTCCTTATATATATATATATTTACACTTTTTTTTTGAAAATTAATATCTATTCATTTTATATGTTTTATTCATGAAAATGAACTCTAGAAGGAGAGCACGTGGAAAAACCATTGTTCAAGAATACACTCTATTTTCAATTTTACAAAATCATTTTTATATTAAAATTAATAAATTTTTTAACGACATTTTCTAATTTTAAGCCTACAAGTAACTCTAAACGTACAATATTTTATAACCAATAATTTCAAGCATGCACTATACCACATGTGTCCTTAAATTTAATTACTGATAAAATCTGTTAATTTTACTTGAATTTTTTTTGTTTGAAAAATTACAACAATTTCGTTGCTCTAATTAGGCAACTGGTAAAACCAGTTCAAGGCCATTTATCACCATAAAATGTGCTAAGAGAGAGAATAATTTGAAAAATGTCCTGAAATATATTAAAAATAGGGATAAAAAATCGTCACAAAAGAAAAGTTTGTTAAATAGAAAATGAATTTCGCTATAGTTGGAGGTTATTTTACGAATGAAATAGTAAAATGTTCTTGGTTTCAGGAAAAGTTTGTAAAATAAAGGTTCATTATATAGAGGTTTAACTATATTTTGAAATTTTTCTCATTTTGGAACAATTTTTATTTTACTTTACATATTTTATTTATTTATATCTTCATTTTGAAAATATATTCGACATAGTTTAGATTATTTCAGTCATTCGAAGAATATTTATAGAAACTTATGAACAAATTACAAGCTCTGGTATAGATTTTGAGAATTACTAAGCACGATATAGGAAAAAATTCCGAACGTAAAGTTTGATTTTTGTAAGGTACATTTATACCACATAACCGAGCATTTTAAATCTATAACATTTGTCAAATAATATTAGGGATAATACTAATGAGAGACAAAATTTTTACGCAGAATACATTCGGATACAATTCTTAAACGAAATTTGTAACTTTATACAGCATTTTTGTTTAAAATATTAAAAACATCCATTTGTGTATTTAAAGTCAACAATGCTTTTTACGCGTTTTTTATTTAATAAATTTACTTTGTTAAAGTAAAAAGATGATTGGAAACGTTTATTTAAAAATAATAATCATTCTTATAACATTCAGTTTAGATATTCAGCCTCGGTAGCCTAGTGGTTATGGGCACGAACTCGTAGCTGGAATATCACAGGTTCGAAGTCAATGAAAATCCGCTGCGTAGAGAAAGCTGATGCTCGTAAAATCTGTGGAGGCTCAATGTTATTTTGTTGATGTGGTATGGTAGTTTGGAGAGTGGTTCCAGCTCAGGTATCGTCCTCGTCTCTTAACAGAGGTTCAAATGACAAGGTCCGTCGCTAATAGCCGTAGTGCCGCTTTATAGAGCGACGTTAATAAAACTTTCACTCTCTCTCTATCTCAGTTTAGATATTCATAAAATATTAGATGATATAATTGTTAATTTTAGGCACAAAAAAATAGATGTTTATATACTAAATTTGGAATATACCTTAAAATATTTTATTTCATATATCAAATTTAAAACGAAAATATTACTTTTTTTATTTAAAAAAAAATACAGAAACGATGGTTTTTCAGACGGAAACAAAATTCAAAAAATCATTTTCCAACAGCTGAAAGTTATTTTAACGAGAAATATTCTTTTTACATTCAAATTAATATAAAGCACATTCAAATGCAAATTAAAACATTAAAAAAATATTATATCAACAACACAATCCCTTTCACCACTAAAAAAAATTAGCATTTCAACACCAGTTCAGTAACCTGGAATGACCTTTAAAAAGTTTCATTATATTTCAACTCTTTTCACTATCAAAAGAATTTCCACCTGCCTTTTATTCACAAAATTCATATTACTCATTTCAAATTCAAAAACTTATTTACTCGAAAGGAAAGAAGACAAATTACTGCCCTCATATGGAAACGAACCACAACCTCCAGTAATGACATTCATCAGCACTCAGCCTCATATCTACAAGACCTTGACTACGACTAAATGAAATGGATTCTAAATTTCAATGTCTCTTTATATCCTTGAGGTTTTCACGCTCCTTTGGCAATGGACTAGGGTGACGTCCTTTCCGGCAATTACGTTGATGGCTCTTCCACCTGTTCATTGCAAAGGTAATAGAAATTACGACCGTGCAATACCTTTTTTCATCTCGTGCTATCAAACGACAATAATGCCGTAACAATACAATCCCTAAAAAATCATTTTTCAGTGAAACACCTCTTAAATAAGGGACAAAGACAATGCTGGAGTTTGTTTTAGAGCATTGTTTGTTTTTAGTATATCTTCAGCATTCTTTTTTAGGGATATGTTCGAGGAAAAATTCCAGTGATGTTTATGTTTGCACATGTGGGGTAAATTTTGTTTGTTCCTGAATGGAATTGTTGGAAGGAAATTATTCCGGAGTGTTGTTTTTTGGGGAAAAGCCAAGGTTCTCGTAGCGTAATGTTCTGATGCTTGCTCGTGGCTATATGGAATTTTGAATCAATTTGGCGGTAAAGGAAAGTATGCTGTACTTTGGCGACAGTAATGCATAATTTTGGCTCTTAAGATTATGTTAGACTAATCATGAAGAATATAATTTTAAGCAAGGGAAAAAATCAAATAGCAAGAATGCTTCTGTAATAAAATCATATTCTTATTTTTAAAGGATGCATTTCTTAAGTTTCAATTTATTTTTGCTGAAAGCCTCTATTTCTTACTTTATATAATCTCTTCATATATTTCTTTTAAATAGAAACCCAAAAAGGTTTTTTTTTCCTTTTGTATTTATAGTTTGTCATTAGTGGATTTCAAAATTCGTTATATTTATACAGCCAAAAGAAATGACAAAAACGGAAATGAGCATTAAGGTATGTGACTAATTTCGAATAACTTTTTTTGAAATGTATAAATTTTCAACTATATTTAAACACTTTTTTATTTGAAATTAGGCATAAAACTAGTAATTCAAAAGTACAATTTCCACAAAATTAAAAATTATTTTGGATATATTGAGAATTTTGAGTGAAATTTTAGATAAAACTGTAGTTACGGTAAACTTTGTGTTGAAAATTCTATTTAATATATCCAAATAATATTTATACAAGACATAAATAACATCATTATCTGTGCTTAGAGCAATAAGATTTGTAATACTTCAAGTTTTTGAAATATGTCATTTTATTAGTTTTTTACAAAAAAACTAATGTTATTTTCTCGCTAAAAGTGCAATAAAATATATAAATATATACACATAGATTAGATTATAGTCTATAATACAGACTAAATTAAATAAAACATTTTCTGCAAATTTCAATTGAGTATTTTTTAAAAAAAATCTTGTAGTAAACTTTACCGTGAAGCAAAAAATTGAAAAAAAATAATTTCTCAGAAAATGCATTGAAAGATTTTATAAAACACTATAAAAAAAACTTTCTACTGATTGTACATTTTTTAAACTCGTCATATTTATAGGTCAGGCTCTCTTTAGCTTCATGTATAACTAATTCGGACTTTTTTTAAAAATCTTTTGCTGTTTTCTGGAGAGTGTTATAGACTATACCAATTGTCGGTTTTTAGTGAAATTTTGATGAAAAATTGCAGTTACGATTTTTTAAACAAAATTTTAATGTATGTATTAAAGTAAAATATACAGTACATAAGTAACAGCTTTATATGTATTAGGAATTAAAAAATTTGTAATAGTTTTTAAAGTTTTTAAAATATGCCAAATGTTATGCAAAAACTTGAATTTTAAAAAAAAATAATGATTTTATTATTTATAAAAAAAGAAAAAAGTATTTAAAGATATACATAGAGATTAGAGATTTTGATTCAGAACACATATAGAACTAAATAAAACATGCTCTGAAAATTTCAGTTCAATATCTTAAAAATATTTTGTGTAGGGATCTACTTCCGGTTTTGTAAACTTCATTTCCATTTTACTAATTATGCTATAACTTTGCTTCTAAATATCGTAGAAACAAAAATAGAGTGTTTTTGGAATCTTAAAAGTATGTGCTATAAAATAAAAGCATAAAAAAAATTCAAAAATTTTCCCCATAACAACGAATTTTGGGTACACAAATACCATTCATTAATAATTGCTCTTCATATATGTCATAAGAAAATTTACGGATTTACTATTAACCCATTTACGGCCAGGAAAATTTAGAGCGTCTTTCCCGGGGTGCTAAGGTTTTATTTTAAAGAAAACATGGAATTTTACAATATATAATTATATTTATTTACAGATAAATTACTGTAATGCATGTACAGTAATTTTAATTGAAAAAAACCCATTTCCTTATAACTTGTAGCTGGCATCACTGAATAAGGTTCCTGTGCTAAGTGCCACTTACGAGTTGGCCGAGTGGTCTAGGCATCGGATCATGGGTAGCGTGTCATGAGTTCGATCCTAGTACCACTAAAGACGGAGCGATACACGTAAAATCTGTCGAGAACTCAAACGTCCTCCCGTTGGTGTGGTGTGGTAGTTAGGAGAGGAGGGTGCCAGCTCAGGAGTCGTCCGCGTCACTTGACCATGATTCAAAATTACGCGGACCGTCGCCAAAAGCCCTCATGTTGCTGATCAGTGCGACGTTAATATTTTCTCACTCACGCCACTTACGAGTTAAATTGAAGTGGTTATTTTCAATAAAAACACAAAGATTACCATTATACATTGCAAGATACAGCTCAAAGAGTTTTGTTTCGTTTTGATTAATTTTACTAGTTTGTCACCTAATTTCATCTGGGGACAATCAGATGTGTAATGTTATGTCAGATTTTCATACACACGTGTAATGATCATCGCTGGGAAAAATCTGTAAGTCGAGCAGATCAGAGGAAAACCATCTGCTGATACGAGAAAATCCTTCTACCCGTCTTCGAAATATTCCTGCAGAATTCATACAATTTTTATAATCAAAGAAATCAAGGGAAAACAAGATGAGAATGCGTCAATTCAGGAATTATTAGAAGGCGACAGAAGCAAGGCAGGAGAAAACAGCCACTATAATACAAATACAACTGATTTTCATTACTTGAAAGATCTTCCTACCACAGAAGGAAAACGGATGCCTACACAACCATGTAGAAAGTGTACAAAGCAAAAAAAAAAAAAAAAAAATCCACTCAAATATAGAAAAGGTATTTTTGTCCATTGTGTCCCAACAACATAGCCCACGGAGAAAAAAGAAATACTCAAAAATGAGCACATGGACATACTCATTTTGAAATGAGTTTGTTTGTTTCAGATTTGAACGCATGCCTTTTCGAATATGAAACATTACATGTACTCAAAATTTCAAAAAATGGTTAATTAACACTATTAAACAAATTAAAAAAGATATTCAGGATGGCAGAAGTTTTTTTTTAATATACTGGCTACATATTTTAAAAAATGGGGTTCAACAACAAATTTAGTTCTCATAAATCTTCCGAACTATTTTTCGTTTCTACCACGCTACCCGCGGAAGAACACATGAGTACTAGATTGTTTTGATTTTGTGTTTTGACTTTAAATCAAAACAATCTCCTTCTTGACTTTTGAATTAAAGCTTTCACCTATTTGTTTTACAAAAGTATGTGCTTTGTTTTTAATATAAGGCTATAATAGGAATTTAGCGAAAAAATGTGATAAAAATTTGCCTTTTTTTGGCGGATTACTTAAAAAGACAGTATTATAAATTTAAGGTATGTGGCTACCTTCGGAGCATTTGGTTGAAACATATAAATTTTCAACTAAATAAACACTTTTTTTCTTTAAAAAGGGTGCATAGAACTAGGAATTAAAATACAATTCCACAAAATTTAAAATAATTTTGGATAGATTGGGAATTTTTAGTGAAAAATTGCAGTTACAGTAAACCTTGTATTGAAAATTTTAATTAATATATTCGAATTATATTAAAACTGCACTGAAATAACATCATTATCTGTGCCTAGAGCGATACGATTTATAATATTTTTGATATCTGTCAATTTAAAAAAAAAAAAAACATGTTTTTTTCTTACAAATTGTATGTGCAATAAAATACATAAATACATACCCAGAGATTAGATTATACTCTATAATACAAATAAAATAAAATAAAAACTTTCTGAAAATTTCAATTCAATATCTTAAGCAGAAATCCATTTGTGAACTTTAACGTGAAGCCAAAAATCAAAAAGCATAGTTTCTCAGACAATGCTTTTAAAGATTTAAATACAATATGAAAAATGTTCTACTAGTTCTACATTTCTTAAGCTCACCATATTTATAGCTCAAACTCCCTTTAGCTTCATATTTAACTAATTTTTTAACCCTTTTTCTGTTTTCTGGAGACTTTTATAGATTATAACAATATTATCGAGTTTAGTAAAATTTTCATGAAAAATTGCAATTAGAGGATCTTCTACACAAAATTCTAATGAATGTATTCAGATAATATTTATACAGTACATAAACAATGGAACACATCTTTATATGTATAAGAAATTGAAAGATTTGTATTACTTTTAAAAGTTTTTAAATGTGCCAAATTTTATGCAAACACTCGATTTTTTTTAAAAATTTTTTTTTTTCATTTAAAAGCAATGAAGTACATAAATACAGTGAACCCCAAAAGTGTTCGTATACTTGCAATTTCCTATAAAATTTAGTGATTTCGACTAATAAAAATTAATATATAGAAATTGTAATTTTTTTATGATATTTGCAACTTGTTCTTAATGGAATGACATAATTATTTTTTTAAAAATAGTATAACTACTATTTTTAAAAATTAATAATCAAAAAGCTACTGAAAAATTACGTCACAAAAGTCTTTGTACACTTAACAAAAATCCAACACAGCTTTAAATATTGTATTTCTTTCTTAATTTAAACTTAGTAGGATATCTTTTAGTGTCCACAACAATTTTTAAATGTCTTGGTATAGATTGAATCAGTTTTTTTGTAATTTCTTCCGATTTACCTCCATGCTTCTGTGATTATTGTTCTTACTTACCATTATGTGTTTATATGTCATGTTTTCTTTTTATTTTAAATCTAGTTCTCCCCAAATATTCTCTGCTGGACTAAATAAATTGATTGAGGAGGTGGTTTCAAAATTTTGGGGTAGTTATAGAGACACCAGCGGTGTACATTGAGAGCAGTATGCTTGGCGTCATTATACTGTTAAAAAATGAAGTCGTGTTCAATATCAAATTTTGGACAGACAATTTAAAATTTCTCTTTAAAATATTTGAATAGAGCTCATGATTCTCAATACCATCAAAAAATACCAAATTACCTACGGTAATCTGAGGCCGATTTACGCCCCTACGCAAGAACACTTCCACTTCCATGGTTCATTCAACCAACTAGATTCTTGCGACTAAGTTTCAGAAAATTCAAAATAGACAGGAAAGTGATTGGAATGACAGAAAATTCAACATATTTGGTTCTGATGGGCATATAATAGTTTTAAAGGAAAAAATGAGGCATTTAATCCCATGAATTTATGTGGAACAAGAGCTCCTCCACCTCCATGCTTCAGCACGGAGGTGTTCTTGCGGGGGGGGGGTGTAAATAGGCTTCAGGGTGTTAGGTAATTTGGTATTTTTTGATGGTATTGAGAATCATGAGCTCTAAATATTTTAAAGAAACATTTTAAATTATCCTCTCAAAATTTGGATATTTCAGATGACTTCATTTTTTAACAGGATAATGATGCCAAGCGAACTGAACTCAATGTACGCCACTGGTGTTTCTATAACTGTCCCAAATTTTGAAAACACCTCCTCGATCAATTTATTTAGTCCAACAGAGCGTATTTAGGGAGAACTAGATTTAAAATAAAAAGAAAACATGACATATGAACACATAATGGGAAGTAAGAACAATAATCACAGAAGCATGGAGGTAAATCGATGCAGAAATTACAAAAAACTGATTAAATCTATACCAAGGCGCTTAACAGTTATTGTGGACAGTAAAAAATACCCTACTAAGTACTAAATTAAGAAAGAAATACAATATTTAAAGCTACGTTGAGATTTTTGTGTACGAAGACTTTTGTGGTGTAATTTTTCAGTAGGTTTTTAATTATTAATTTTTAAAAATAATAGTTATACTACTTTTAAAAAATTAATAATGTCATTCTATCAAGAACAAGTTGCAGATATCATAAGAAAATTACAATTCCAAAATATTATTTTTTATTAGTCGAAAACATTAAATTTTATAGGAAATTGCAAGTGTGCGAACACTTTTTGGGTCCACTGTATATACACAGAGATTAGATTTTAATTCATAACACAGATAGAACTAAATAAAACATGTTCTGAAAATTTTAATTCAATATCTTAAAAATATTTTGTGTAGGGATCAGCATCCGGTTTTATTAACTCCAATTCCAATTGACTAATTATGCCATAATTTTGCTTCTAAATATCGTAGAAACAAAAATAGAGTGTTTTTGGAATTTGAAATGTATAGGCTATAAAATAAAAACACAAAAGAAATTTCGAAAATTTTCACCAAAACTGTAAATTTTGGGTATTTACATATCTTAATGAAATTTACTTGATTCATAATAAGTCACATTGTTTAATTTTTTGGGGCACTTACTTATAGGCAAATAATTATTGAAGTATTCTTTTGCTTCATTGGAATGATTTTAGTTTTATTTTGATATTGAACTTTAAAATAGCTTGCATGTCTTGAAAAAGGCAAGCCTACAAAATAAATTTTTGTTTTCAATTACTAATCTTTTTAAGAGACTAATTTCTTGTATATTTTATAGAACTTTTTTAGCTTATTGGTAAACTTATGGAAAATGTCTTAAATGTTCTCATAAAGAAATTATTTAAAAGAGTCAACTATTTCAATACATTTATTGTATGATTTCTTTCACTCTCATATTCGAATATTGAAAGAATCAAAATTTACTGGAAATAACAGAATGAGCAAAATTAGTTAGTAAAATTGAACTTAAGCTGTTTCAAGAATGTTTTTTTTTAATTTTCAGTTTGGGACATAACATGTGAAAATTAAAAAAAATAATAAATACTAATATTTAATGGATATTTTGTATTATTAATAATTGATCTACTTTGTTTAAATTGGATTCATCTTATTACATAGTGCAGAAGACTATACTCTTATGACCATTTAAAAAATCTTATTAAATTGATATTTAAAAAAAGAGAGAGAAGCTGAGTCAAAGTAAGTTTTAATTCGCAACATAATGATCTTTTGGTTTATAATACACCTTTATTGTGACCATAGTGTTTTGTTTGTTTGGATGAAAATGAATGAAGTATATATATCATATTCTTTATATTTAACCCAATTTAATTATATTTTATGCTTTTACTCATTAAAGAAAGGTAGAGAAAAATAATGTACTTACCGTAAAATCTGGCATATGATGCACACCATCGTATAACGCGCACTTATACTTTCAAGTAGCAATTTTTAATTTTTATGTTTATTTGCTGTATAATGTGCACCCCGTTTTTCACGAAGAAACCTGAGATATATGGGCGCAATGCTCTTAAAGTTTGGAAGTCATTTATTCTAAGTTTTAGTAAAAAATAAAATACATCTAGAAGTGCAACCCTTTAAGTTCATAAGGAACGCCATTTCTTTTAAATAAACAATATTTTGATCTATGTAGAAATCTAATTTTTTTCCTGTGCTCACGTTTTCTTAAGGCTCTCATTTTTATACCTGGCATATAACATGCACACATAAAATTCAGTCTTTTTTTAGTGTTAAAATTGTGCATCATACACCAGATTTTACGATACATATTACCGCAACGATGCCAATGTTCAAGATAACGCGCCAAGTTGGTGACCCTGATTTTGCATGCGTCGTATGCGCCAGATTGACTACCATGTGTTGTATTACATATAATTTCACCAATATGGTTGCAATAATATATATAAGTACCAAAAATTAATACAGCTTGGGTACAAAAACTCCTGTATGCAGGTACGTTGTACACAAGTGGAAAAACATAAGAAATCTTGGTATTATCACAACCAATTGGTAGCATTATATGAAATGAAGCACCTGTTTGCCAATTCAGCACGTTCGACACACATGAATTCGGAGGGTACTTGCGTAATTTCACAACAATCGCTGACTCTAAATAACTCACTGAGTTGGGCACCCCGATTTCTCATGTGAATTGGCAAACAGGTGCTTCATTTCATATAATGTTGCTAATATGTTGCAATAAGACGCAAGTACCAATCGGGGTTGCCAACTTGGTGAGTTATTATTAGATATGGCATTTGTTGCGATAATACGTAAGTGCTGAAATCTGTTCAGTCTGACATACATGAAGCACCATAAATTTAAATTATAATAAAAAAACGTGCCTTTATCGAACTAAAAAGTAAAACATAAATCTTAATATAAGAATAAAATGATTAACGAGAATATTAATATCACTGTGGTTAAAGCGTCCTTTGTACTACATTTTTACATTAACTCTGCATTTTGGAATAGAACTAGTAAGAAATTATAACAATAAATATTGAGCACCCCACGCTTTTATACGCAGTTATTATTTTTCCAGTTTCAAGTTCTTTATTTTTTTCTGCTTTTCTTGGCATTTCTAAATACCTTGTGTTCTATTTCTTTAAATCCTGGCACTCATATTTTTTCTAATTGGTTTTCTATAAAAAAATTACTTACATTTTTGTTTTTAATGTAATTCATTTTTTGACAGGAAATAAGCCACTCTTTTAAATTATTTTCTTGTTGAGTTCTTAGTGGGAGACCGTCATCGTTGATTGAAAACTATTGGATGCCAAAATTTTATTTCCAGGGATTTCAAAACCACGTCTAAAAGATGTTTGGTGTGTAGTGTACTGATAACAAATTAGTTCCCCCATATATATATTATTCCAATGTGTGGTATTTTTTCAAGTTTTTTTTTATAAAAGTGAAATTCACAGAAAGACATGTCTTCATGTGTAATATTTATAAAATTGTATTTTTTAAACCTTTTTATCTGGTTTCTAAATTATGAATGCTTTATTTTTAATTTCATTTCTGCTTGTTAGCACAAATCTTCATTTTTAGTAATTCCGCTCATAGTTTATTGTAAATTTTGCACATAGTTCAGAATTTTTCTCTTTTTTTTAAAAAAAAATATTTTATGGATAAAAATGAATTTATGAATTTCATACGTTATGCACTTCCTGCTAAAGACCATTAGTTTCACATTGTAGCCTTTGTCGTCATGTTTTAAATACTCGTATGGGTGTAGCATAACACTACATGTGTTATGCTAAATTTTGTACATATTCATTTAGAAAACTATATTATTATGAACAACATTTGTAAAAATTTTACTCTGATGAGGAAACTTTCAAAATTCCTCTCAGAACCAGCTATTTATAAATTCTTCAGTAAATAATTTAGATGACTCACATATTCTAACATGTAATTTATTTGAAACAGCATTGTTTGAAAGGCATTTTCACTCACATTTCGTGATTCAAAGACATGATTTGATAAGAAAAATAAAAAAAAACTGTTTATTTATGTACTTTTACACACTAGAACTTCCTATATTTACAATGATAATTCAATGTATATTACACTAAAACATAATCTCTTCTGTACAAATAAGGATGGAGTTGACTATAATATGGATCACATAGTGTTTATAAAAAAATTCAATAAAAACTTATAGAGAGAAGAAAACATGTTTCAAAAATCTTCCTTATATTCTTATTTATTTTTTAATGTATAAATGTATGTGCACAATTTCAAGAATAAATATTTCAACAATATGATTTTGGTTTATTTTATTTTTCTTGTTAACAGTGAATAATTGAAAAAAAAGGCATTGAAAATAAAATTCTGTACACTAAGTAATATGGGTAGATTATGATTCTATTAGTCTTTAGGATGTTATATTTTTCATCTAAATGGGTGCTGAAAACTTCTCTAAAAACTCTTTCCAGTTAGTTAAAAACGTGCATTTTAAATGTATTGTAAATGTAAAAATCTACTGTTTTAGTTATTTTTACATTTTTCTAAGGACTGAAATTTTTAAGTATTTTAATTTAAAAAAATATTAACTTATAAAAACTATAATATTTGTTTTCTTTGGTCATAGGAGAGTGTAAAATCAGTTGATTTAACAAAAAATGAGCTTAATTTGTAATATAGCGATGTATTTTCTTTATTTCCTTTTGGATGGATGTGTTTCTATTTAAACAAACCATTTGATAAAAAAAGTACTTACACACCTGCGCCTTATGAATGTTATTTTAGTCAAAAGGTTTTTTTTTCTTCAGGTTACATAATATGTAAAAAAAAAAACTATTTCTTTCTTGCATTGTTTTGAATTTTTTACTATGAAAAATCTGTTATTTATCATAATATTTTCAGATATTTCTAATAACTTATTATTGAAGGGCTAAATTTTTAAATAAAAGTTAATTTTCTGCTTGTGTAGGATTTTAAAGAAACAATATAATGCTTCTAGAAACAAAAATGTAACTTATAATGAACCAAATTGCTTCTGGAAATAGTTCAAATTGCGTGCACATTTGATTAACTATTGCACCGAATCAATTTTTGCAATTTTCAAATTTTTTTGGTATTAGTTCAAAGACAAACAGTTTATGATCAAATTATAGTTGCACTTTTTTTTCTACAAGTAATATTTTTGTTGGTACTTGCGTATTATCGCAACCGTATTGGCGACATTATTTAAAATGAAGTACATGGTTGCTAATTCAGCGCGTACGACACATGCGAAATCGTTACTGCCAATTTGGCCAGTTATCTTTAACGTTGACACTTTCGCGATAATACCTGATTACTTTTTTGTTACACACAATAAATGTAAAAAGAATTTTGATTTCAAAGTTAAATGGTTAAAATTTCGTAAAATGTACATTAAATAAAACGAAAGATGAAGAAAGTAAAAATTTACTACTTAGGTATCATGTTTAAAAATCCTTTAAGATTTGGATTAATACATATTTTTCTGTTAAAAATCCATATTATTTACAACAGTATCGAAAATGAATGCTATAATACTCATTTTATTGTTCTAAACTCATATTTGATACATCAACAACTTCAAAATTGAGTGCATTACATACTCATTTTGTTCTTTCATTCTCAAAATTTTGATCCCGTAACAGATTCAAATATGAGTATGTTCTTGTTACCCAAAATGAGTATATGCGATTCTCAAATTTGAGTATGTGTGCATCGGAGCCATTTTGAGTATGTGAAGTACTCAAAAGTGAGTAGTTTGCTCTCAGTTTTGAACTACCGTTTTTCGCGGTGCGCTTTGCTTTGATCTTTGCTTTAAACATATCATACACAGTGACAACATTATAAACATTTTTTGAATTTTTGGAATATATTTATATATATATAATTATTATATCATAATATAATCATTCTAAATTATAATTTTAATAATAAAAACAGATAATTTATGTCAGCGATTCCCAAAGTGGTCTATATAGAGCCCCAGGGGTCTATGAGGACTTGTAAGGGGTCCACGTCAGCGAAAAAATAATTTGGGGGACCATGAGGTGTAAATGGAGGTCTATGATGGTAGCCCTCATTAAATCAAATCAAGATTTTAATTTTAAAAGAAAATTTAGTCAAGTGGAAACCAATCTAATAGATTTATTTACTAAATTTAATGAGGTTAATTTGCAGTTACAAGGGGAGAGCATAATTTTTTTTATTAAAACATGAACCATGTCAACAAATTTGGTTTTAAAAAGACATACCTGTTATTTATCACAAATTATGGAATATCGTAAAAAAATTTTAAAATTTTTTCCTAGTTAGGAGTCTCAGCGGGGTTGCCAATCTCTAAAACAAAAACAAAAACAAAAAGAAAAGAAAGGGGGGAGGGGAAATAAGGGCTGGACGCTACTAACCGAGGAGATTTGGAGTTAAACCTGACACGATTGATTCCAAATGTTGAAAAATTGTTATTGAGCACCAGATTTACTGCTCAATTGTTTGTTGCTCAGTTAGTTTATGTATTAATTAAATTTTAATTTAATTAGCATGTTTTACTTAAGTTTTAAATTTCATATTTCACTTTAGTTAGAAAGGTAAGTAGTTTAAAGTAAGTAGCTTTATACCAGCTGTCTAAAAGACATTTAAGTTGGTAAATTTGCGAAAATTCGATATTAGTTAGTAGGGGTCCCAAACCGAAAAATATGGAAAGGGGTCTATGAGACAAAAAAAGTTTGGGAACCTCTGATTTATATGTTTTTTGCACTACATAAATTTTGAATTTATCGTTTCTAATAATTTTCAAACTCAAATGGAAATATATAATCAATCTAAAATTGCAGCACACACTACGGGATATCTCGTAGCTGGCAGTTTTGGTATACACACTTATTATACGAGAAATCTCGTAGTTGGCAGTGTGAATGGGTTAAATAAGTCTAAAATATGGTTTTTTGATATTGAATGACTAACTAAATAGCAGCAAAATGGATGGGAAAACTAAAATTGGTAAAGAAACTGTCATAAAAAAATTACAATCAACGCGATTGCAGTGGTAGCTTTAATTTGTTTTTAGCAGTATTTTCAAGCAATAATTTATGACACTAAAGGAAAAAGAAACTCTAAATCAATACTATGAGATTTAATATTCATTTCAATACTATTTTTCTTATATTTATTTTATTTCAAATTTCAGATGTCTCTAATTTATAGTAAAAACAATTCTCTAATAAAACCATATATTCTACAGCCGGAGAAACTCAAACCCAAAACTGCAGAATTTGTCTGATTTTATATATATAAATATTTGGTGTTTACTGTAATGCTTTTATAGGCATTATAATTAATAAATATATTAAGATTTATAAATATATTAAGATTTATGAATATAATATAATTAATAAAAAAAAATTATAAACGCCAAGATTAGCAAATGGGCTAATTTTTATAAATACTAAGATGCATAAATAAGATACATAATTAAGTTGATCTGAATAATGATAAAATACAAAAATACTTAAGATTGCATATTAAGTACATTTTACTTGAATTTTAAAAATTAACAATATCTCATCTTTTAGAAATAAGCAGAAACTGTACAAGTTCACCAGATAAGGGTGAAATATGAGCTAAACACTCCGATTGATTAAAGTAAGGTTGGGGCTACGATTATCGTAATTTGAACCACATTTAGGTGATGAGGATGATACCGGACAGTACAGTAACCCAATTTTTCAGTCTTCCACACCACGTTTATGTGAAAACTTTGAGCCTTAATTTTCTCGGTAAGCACAAATGATGGAACCGATTTTAAAAAAAAAATTCTTTTCGAAACTACTGCATAAATTACAATAAGTGATACATGAATGTGAAAGAAGAAATGAAATCAAGTTTCTTTTATCCATTCACGATTAACAGCACATTCAAGATTGCTGTGATTGAAATCTAAACATTGCGACCATGCCAGAGAAGAGGTTTTGCGTATTAGAGTGTGCACGATTATTTTCAATTATTTTTGTGCAACGTGCATTTGGGAATCGCTGCGGAAAAAGCACCGACCAACAACAGCATTCTGTGGTGGTATAATCAATTTGTGAAAACAGTTTACATGTGTAAAAAGAAAAACAGCGGCTGACCAAGCTTCTCGAGAAAAAAAAACCAGTGAAGTACAGAGGCAGATTAAGGTAGTTGGAGGCCCTTGGTGGTAAAAGGTTTGAGGTCCATGCGCTTAAGAGTTGAAAAATTAAAATAGTGAAAAGAATCGCTTACTTTAAATTTTCAAAATAAAATGTATTCCAAAAAAAAAAAAAAACTCATCTGCTAAAGAAAATTTTAACCGAAGGGAAAAAAATTAAAAACATTACTTAAGAGCTTACAGTTTTGCTATACAGTTTGACAAATTCATCCATTATTTTCACTATATCTATTTTGTCCAAAACATTTTATTCTGTATATAATATGGCCATGTTGTTAAATTTCTCTTTTCTCCCATAGTACTTCTTAATTTATTTTTAACACGTTTTAAAACTAAAAATGATAATTCACCTGATGCATTCGATATCGGTATTGTTAAAAACTTTTTCAAAAGTTTTTCTACATTAGGATTTTTTTTACATCTCGATAAATTTCTAGCGGGGTTTTCATTGTATCTTTTTTTCATTTCTTTTTCCAATGTGGCGTAGTTGGTTTGTCGCTAGCATCTGCACTCATCAAGCTTGGGGCCCCTACCAGCGCTCGGGGTCCCTGGAGGCCTCCAGGTCGGACACCCGCTTAATCCGCCACTGGTGGAAAGGATGGGTAGAGTTTTGTTCGAAGCTCATGTAAAACTAAGAAAGTTGCTTCCTGTTTTCTTGGTATGCCTCAGAAAATGGTATGGGAAATTTTACGAAAAGAATTATATTTCAAGCCGTATCATTTGCAATGGACTCAAAAAAATAACAGAAGATGATAAGAAAACATTTGTGCAGCATTATGAGAAATTAGTAGTGAGGCTACAAAACGTATGGAACGAACTGGGTTCTAGATTAGACGTTGATCATTCAACAAGAGAGTCAAGCATCAAGAATTTGTAACAGAAAAAAAAATTGGCATATTTCTCTTTACATTAATGTATCACTTATAATATGTGCAGTACTTTCTATAACACGGTTTTTTGAATTAGGTTCCATTATTTGTACTCACACTGTATTTAACATGCAGAAAATTTTCTACGCTGTGGGCCTTTGGTGACACCAGAATTCAAACTCACAATTCGACAGCTAGAGGTATGTGTGTGAGGAAAGATGATGGAAAAAAATTTTCTTAATAAATATGGTATATGACATTTTTTATTATCTCCAACAACTATTCAAGTCGGATAATCTTCGTAGTAATTCTATTGCCTATTTTGTTTCAAGAGCTTTGGCAATTTTCAAAAGGTTGATATCCGACTACCCAAAAATTGTGAATTTTGCCAAAAATTGACAATTTTTTTTATGATTTTATTTTATAGACCATTGTATTAGCTTTATAAAAATACCAAGTTTATCGTTTTCTGTTCACTAAAACAAAAACTACAAGTGCTTTAGTAAAAACAGATGCTATTACTTTAAGCAAGATGCCAAACATTAAAACGCGTTTTACTCGAAATATGATTTTTTGAAAATAATCAAACGGGGTCAGCGATTGCTAAAACAGTTTTGAAAATAATTAACTGAAATTTTTTGTGTAAGTTCTGTATAATGGTAGAAGTGTTTTAACCTTCAGATGTATCAATTACTGTTTTATTACAAAATTTACAGTCCCTTATGTGAATATAATCACTGTTTTTTTAAGCAATTTCATATAGTAACTGAGATAAAGGTCTCTAGTTTTTGTAAAAATTAAAATATCTCGTATCCTGAAGGTCATTTCGACAATGAATAACATAGTAACACATCAGAATTGAAAATTTGTTCATAAATCTTTGGTGCGGAATGGACCGCGTTTATGTTATTTTTTGTCAATTTTTACCGATTTTATCCCATTTTAGTTATAGTCATTTATTTTTCTCTTCTTAATTTTAGCATATTTTTCTTTAAATGTACTAAAAAAATCTAAAAACAACAAAAAATCCACATATCTCCATTTTTTTAAGAAAGAGTTGTCGCAACCAGTCGGATACCTTTATTTAAATGAAATCTCAAAACATTTATTTTTAAATCTAAAAATGCTCCCTCGAACTCAAATATTGTACTTATGTGGGTAATATGTTACGAACATATTATTTAATGTAAAACAAGAAGCACGTAATTTAAATTAATATGAAGAAAAATGAGAAAAATATTTTAATAACAAAATTAATACACGAAGTATTTTGAAAACTAAATATTTGTTCAAAAAAGAAACACGTATAAAAAATCATTCATGCATCAAGATCCAAATACAAATTTAGATTCCCTTTGGATTTGGATTCACATTCTATATGAATTTCAATTTTAGATTCACATTCACATATGCGTAACAAATAGTTTTTTATATTTAAATTTCATTCCTATTCTTCTTATTCAGTATTTAAAAAGTAATTTAACTTTAAAAAACATTTTCTTAAAAATAAAATATAAAAGTAGAATTTAAAAAATATTTCAGCATGTGTAGGTAATCAAGTCAAATAAATTCGAATTCTGCTTAGTGTTTCTACAAAAATGATTGCAATTTCTTTTGTAATGAGCGTAATATAAAGTATGCGTATCAATTGTGAATAATCATTCAAAGAAATTTTGATTTATATGCTATGTGTTTCAGAAGAAATGATAGTTTTATTATCGGGAATTATTGGGAAGTAATTATTAATAGTGTGATTTCATCAGAATAGACATTAGTTCCTTTGTAAAAAATATTTTCATTAACTGATTAAATTAAATAATTCATTCTAATTTTCTTATTCTTTGTTTTTGACAGTTTAATAAAATATAAAAAATTTTGTAATAGATCAATAACAAATTGTTGAATGCCATCGTAGATTTGGGAGCATTATAATCTTTCAAATGAAAGAACATTCTTATTTCTTTCCCCTAATTTCTTTATACTGAGAGTTGCTCCAATCTACGGCCTCTAGAAGCCCAAAAGTATACCCATAGTAATATGATTTATTAATTTATAACATTGTATACATAAGGATCATTTAATTTTATGTAAAACAAATTTTATTGAGAGATCTCGGTAATTTCTTAGTGACAATTAAAACTTTACAATCTTTTATAGAAAACTGAAAAAATAGGTGTGACCCCAGTAATAAACATTTGCTGTGTTTACATAGCATTATATATATGTATGTTATATTGATGCTGGTTAAGGGGTAGATATTACTAATAATTAACAGATAAAATACTGTTTATTTTAACAATAACTAATAAAATGGGACAAAACAATAACGATTTTAAAACATTTAAAAGCGCGTCGTTGCCTAAATAGCTTTCATTATTTTGAAGAGGGATTATTTCTCTGTCGTCGTGGGTCTACCTCGCTCTGTCTACTACTCATCATCTCCAACGTCTGAGTGCCACTTGCCTCCTTCCGAAGCCAGCTAGGTTATGTGTCAGGGGCATGTAGTGGTGCCCTCTTTATATACTATATATATATATACACACTATCTGGCCAAAAAGTATCCGGACACCCCTTAAAAAAGTGGTTCTGGTGAGTGACGCAATTTGATACGTAATTGAAAGCTATAAAAGTGTTGGTAGTGGTTTGTCAGATTGTATTTATGCATTTGTGAGGCAATGAGTAAGTAAAAGGGGCTTAGTGAGTTTGATCGTGGCAGTATAGTGGGATGCCACTTTTGTGGGAAATCAGTTTGTTAGATTGCGGACATTCTACAGAAACCTAAAGCCACTGTGAGTGATGCAATTGTGAAGTGGACACGTCGAGGCAGTGAAACGGTAGAAAAACGAACCGATAGGCCAAAAATACTTTCTAAAAGTACCCGCAGAACTCCGAAAAGGGTAGTGAAACAAAATCGTAAGTCCTCGTTGGTGGAAATTTCTCATGAGTTCCAATGTTCATCAGGAATCAATGTTAGCAGCAGGACTGTCCGTCGAGAGTTAAAAAACTTGGGATTACATAGTCGTGCAGCCACTCACAAGCCAAACATCACTCCACAGAATGCGGAGCATCGATTGAAATGGTGTAGAGTTCACCGTCATTGGACTGTGGGCATGTGGAAAAATGTTCTTTGGAGTGATGAATCTTCATTTACAGTCTGACAGTCGGAGGGACGCGTCTGGGTTTAGCGGATGCCTGGCGAACGTTTCTTTAATGACTGCATTGTGCCGACTGTTAAGTTTGGTGGTGGAAGCATAATGTTGAGGAGGTGTTTCTCGGGGTTAGGCCTGGGTCCGTTAGTTCCTGTGATTGAAAGCATGAACTCTGGGTTGTATGTGGACATTCTGGACAATTCTGCTCTCCCAACTCTATGGCAATATTTCGGGGAAGGCCAATTTCTCTTCCAGCAGGATAACGTGGTTTGACGAAATGGGTGTTCAAAAACTGGATTGGCCTTCTCAGAGCCCCGATCTAAATCTCATAGGACACCATTGGGACGAATTAGAGCGCAGATTACGTAACCAGCCAAATCGACCATCCTCACTGCAAGCACTCACTACAGCTGTGATGGACGCCTGGAAGGCAATTCCTATGGTCACCTATCAAAAATTGGTGGAAAATCTTCCCAAACATGTGCAGGCTGTCATCCATGCAAAAAATGGGGACCAACATCATATTAATATGTGCCTCGGGGCACTCTAAGTCCATACCACTGGGTCTCTGGATACTTTTGGCCAGATAGTGTATATAGCGAATGGAAAGGCATTTTTATAACGATGGTCATATTCATGTTATTGATGTTATATTTCCATTGGTGAGGCAGTCATTTTTGAATGTCTATCCAGTTTATTGTACATTTAAACACAAGACAAATATAGACGACACTTAACGCAGAAAACATGTAACACAAAAAGACACTTGCATTCTACAAAATGAAGACAAAAAACACAATTGCAATATGATGTTGGACAAGAGCGGGTGGGGGGAATTTCCAGTCTCATACGATTTCCGTTGCCGAAGCTTGTGATTGGTTGAAAGATATCGTACCATGGATGCTTATGTAAGATTACATTAAATGCGCTGAGATTCTAATTTCTAAGAGACACAATTACGTCCCGTCAGATAGACAAGCTAGTTAATTATTTACGCGCGAGTCCCGAAGGGTCAGAACCATTACAAATTAAAAAGGGTTTAGGATGAAATTAAAAGGAACTATCGCACGCACGCATTGTTGCTCAAGATTAAAATAATTTTCAGATTTGATCGATTATGTTTAGAACTACTGGATAGATTTTAGGGAAATTTGACATGAATATAGGTTTGATAAGATGCGAAAAATGGCCCTTTAACGGCTATAATACACACACACACACATGATAGTGCGTAATACTCATCGGAATATGAAGGTATGAAACAGCAGTTGCAAAATAAAACTAAACAAATTGGCATTTTGTTGGTATGGTCCCCCTCTTACACATTTCCATTAGGAATCTTCATGAACTCACAAGTATTCATAAAAGTTTTGGAGATGTTCACAAGAAAATATACAACAAACATAACACTATATATATATATATATATATATATATATATGATGTGCACATAATATGAGCCAAGCGATTCGTGATAAAATAGCATTTATTTAATAATTTTATAGCAAATAAATTAATGTCTTAGAAAAATTTACAAAGTCGTGGTTAGTAGATACTCATATCTGGTATTCCTTTAGTCAAAGAATAGTCTGGTATTCCTTTAGTCAAAGAATAGTCTGGTATTCCTTTAGTCAAAGAATAGTCTGGTATTCCTTTAGTCGATTTGGATATTCCTTCTGCTCTCTACCATTTACTTTTCATATAATACGACAATATTGCATGGATATTTATCTCACAACTCAAATGCATTTAACTTATGCTTAAAATGTCTATTAGATTGCATAATTGTTTTCATCTATGGTGTTATTTTTTTCTTAGTTTTACCTTATCACAAAATGTAATTATGATTTATTTTGCAACAAATATATACTGATAAGTTAGCTTAATTAAAAGTCTATTCAATATATCGAAATAAATAACAGTAGATGTTAGAATTTTTTTTAAAAAAAATTTTGATATATATAAAATACAAGTATTAAAGTAACAAATTTTTCGCGCATGAAAAACAAACAAAATAAATTTAGTTAATTAAAGAATAACAAAAAAAAAGGGAAATAATATGTGTATAGATTAGTTTTATGGTAAATTATTTAAGTTATTATTTGCAACAATTGAGTTCCTTCGTTTATGTAGCAGTACAAGAACAATTTCGAAACTATATTTTATATTAGATATTAATATGAACTATTATATAAATATTTAAAAATCTGCAATGCTTAAGAAAATGAGAAAGCTGATTTTTTTTCCCCAAGGGTATTTTAAATAAAAATTATTTTTAATTTCTTTTGTTAGTCAAATAGATGAGAAATTGCTGTTCCATATGTTCCTTAGTTTATTCTTGAGATCAGTCGTGCTGCCATCTTTTGCCGATTGTAAACACTATTTTGTTTTTCCTTTATTTGTAACAATGTTATTTTAATATGTCGTGCTGCCATCTATTATCGATATCTAGTAGCAAATTTAACAATGTTATGGCACAGGTTTAAAAGGGTATCACTTATCACTAATGATGTGTTTATACGTGTTTTAATAATTCTAACTAAAGGAAATAATTGGGAGGTATGATATTTTTGGAGAATTTTAAACATTTGAATAATTTAATATATATTAATGAAAAGACGAATATTAAAACTTTCACTTATAGCTAGCCCCCTCCTCGGCAAAATTAACTTCATATGAAATTAAGCCCATTGAGACATAATTGCCACTATTGAAAAAAAAAATTGAAAAACTATTATTGTTTAATTTTAGAAGAAGCTCCCATAGTAAATGTCATACATTTTGCTTCTCTTGTTTAGTACCAATATTAACAAGTATTTAATAAAAAGAGGAGGCATATACAGTGAAAATCTGAAGAATAATACACCATTTTACTTTTGGTCTTGGTGAGTTGATTTTGTTCGAAAAGCAAGAAATTCCATTCCAAAATATCGCTTATATAAGGCCGCTTAAAAGGAAATATACTTCAAGAGCAAAATTAATTAGTAGCAAACAAAATTTCATTCGGATAAAAAGTTTATAGTTTTGGAGTAAATGTCATACTTACTTTCAATTTATTATGAGGTAATGAGAGTGAGAGAGAGAAATATGGAACTCTCTTTTGAATTTAAAACTGCTGGCAATTCCAGGCACACAGATACAAATAAATATAGTTAATGGTTATCTATGACAGTCAAAAGTTTGTCTTTTTAGCTGAAAAATTTCTATGGTTGACAAAATATTTTATAATATAAAAATAATTCATAAAATTAAATAATTTACAGCATGCGGCATTCTATTGTCTGCGCATATAAAGCAAAATCACTAAAAAGAAAATTTTATTTAAATGTAACAAAGCCGAGTGAAAAATATCTGAGACTGGACAAAACTAGAAATACCAGGTATGGAAAAAGTGACAGACAAATTTTTTAAAAAGAGCAATGACATAGTGCATTTATGCGTTATTAGACTAACAATTTGTAACACAATGGACAATTTTTTAAGGAAAATCTTTTCACACTTATATAAGGCTAAAGTGTATTTCTTTTGTACGGATTGGAGAATATTTTTTTAATATATTGCATCAAATGTATATAAATCTTAATATTTAATATCTGGTGAAATGTATATGTAGGTTTTTATACATGATGTGTGTGTCATTCCTAGCTTCTAATGAAATTGTGGGCTGCTTCAAAAAAGTCAGTAGAGCTGTGATTAATTGCATCCGTCGAATGGTGATCACAATATGGTTAGAAAAGTGTATCTTTGGATAAGGTTTTGGTGTTTTTTCTCAGATTCGATTGGTTACAAGGTTTTATGTATAATAATTTAATGCCTTTGTTCGTTACGGAATTTTCAATTTTCATTTAACTTCGAAATACAGAGCGTTGTATTAGTAAAATGAAAGTCACAGTAATTAAAATGATTATGGAAACGAGCTCCTCAGAGCACCATATTCGATTCGATTCTATGTATTTAATTTCTTCGTTAATTTTGCATTTTTATTAAAAAGAGGTATTTTTTTCTTCAAAGATCATTTTTCAAGAGTCTAAACTATTTCTTTTAAATTGGTGTTGAATTTTTTAAATGATATACTTTCATCGCAAATGCAACGAAATTGAATTATACTTAACACGAAAAAATGTATCGAATCATTTGTTTCTGATTATTAAATATATGTTGGTAATTGAAATTCCCCAAATTGTCGCAAAGTCATAATTTGGTATGAAATATAATTAAATCAAATTTTTAAACAAAATGAATTTTTCATTCATAGGTTCCATTATTAGTAAAAAAAAAATGTTCCAAAGTTCAGTGAAAATAAAGCAGAAGTTTTGAATATTACAATGTTTGCAGAGAGAACGTAGGTTTTATCAAATAATTATTTTTGTAAGGAATAAAATGAATAATAAGCACTTACTGTATATTTGTAATATTAAACTTAAAACTTTCATTCATCAAAGCTGTGGGATAGTTTTTTCGCTCTGAAATTAATAATCTATTGAACTTTTTTTATTAATATCTATTTTTTACAAGTTTTTATTTATCAGTCCGCTGTAAATTTTTAAAGTCTAGTTGTTAATTTTAGTTGTTTAATACCTGAAGAATTTTGAACATTGACTCATTCCTTACGCTCATAGTTGGATTTATTATATAGATGTGTAACTTTTTGAACTTCTTGGATCATTTTGCGTATATTTCTTATTATTCAAACGAAAACAAAATGCTTAAAATTTTCTTGAGTATTCATATAAAAATAAATTGAAATAATCAATTAAATGACAATGCTTTGTTTAATATTGATTAAATCTTGGCAATCAAATGAAAAAAAATTTTTTTATATTTTTCAGTTGTACACTTATAAAGTAACTAATACGTATTTAGAAGTTCATTAATAATAAATATTGACGTAACATTTTTGTGAGATCATTTAAAGGATAAAAACAAACACATTATTCATTGAAAAATGCCAATCTAACAAACAAAAAATAAAAACTTGATTAAAAAAAAAGGGAAGATTACTTGTCTGTTTATTGATTTAAATTTTACAAATAGGGTAAAATCTTGTTTTAGAGATTTCTTTGGCGCCCTAATAGCGCAATGTTAAAACAGCGCCAAAAAGGCACATAAAGCAAGTTTCTCAAATTTGAAGTCGCCGCAGCTTGAAACAAGATAACATCACGTGTTGAAATCAATGATGGTACTATTACTGACATAAAGGAATTTTGCCCTTGAGGAAAAATTGAATTTCACAAAAAAATACAATGTAAAAGACCAACAAGAATTTAGAAAATAAAAAAAAGAAAAACTTGTTGAGAATATTGTGCTGACTTTCTCCTATTTGACAATTGCAGTATAGTTTCCTGTACCAAACTATAATAAAAGTAAGCTGATAAAAGAAAACTTAAGCAAACAAAAAAATTCAATTTAACTTAATACAGTCCCTACAGTACAAACTTCTCTCACTAATAATGATTAACTGACAGAAGTAGTAAACGTGGTTTTTGATAATATTTCTGTCGAAATACTGGATAATATGTTTCTGCTACTTAAACAAGATATGTTGGAAGCAATGGAGATCGATGATAATAGTTTCCATGAATAAATTTATCATTAATTTTAAAATTTTATAATTAATTAATTATTAACCATTTTTTAAATCTGAGATGTATTTTAAACTTAAGATAAGAAGAGTGGAGTCTAAATATCTATAATTAATTTTACTGAGGCAAAATTAACGGACTGTATTAGCAGTTTTTATTAATCTATGTATATTATTTTAAACTCCCTATTATAAACCATTCTGTAAACCAATGCTTCTCAAACTTTCAATATTTGCGACCTGTACTTAACCATAATTTTCATCGCGCCCCTCTTCATACAAATAACAATGTGTTGAAATCAATAACTTTGACACTAAAGCTACAATACTACACAGCGACTTTTTCTTGTACCATTGGCGTGCATAAACTTCTCGCTCAGCTAAAGCATTAATTACTCCGGGACGTATATATACGTCTTTCCGAAGCATGATATTTTCTGTGCACTGCTATCCATTATCCATAAAATTATTCCAAAGTCTTTGGAATGCAGTAAAAGAAACTTGATAGTGTTTGCGAAGAATTTACCTATTTCAGAGGATTTCCTTATTTATTCCTTTTCTTCCCCTTCTCCCAATACATCACATACACTTGCCTACGTGGAAAATGGTGGCATTGAGTAGTGTGTGAATCGCGTAACTTTTAATCGGCAGTTAAGAAATTAATTATAAACCGTAAAAATTATCAAAATAAGTGATAATTTTTTCATATAATTTTTATATGACAAGCCTACGGGGTCACTGGTTATTATTAAACTTATTCTTAACTTAGTATTGTTAAATTAGTTTTAAAATAAATTGTACAGAACTGAAACATTTATAAGTGTATACTATCACTACAAATGTTAATTTATTTTTTATTATGTCAGTAATTAATAATTTTTTAAAAATAATCTATTGTTTTCGATTTTTTTAATATGCTCGCACCCCCTCGTAGAATTATCACGTCCCTTAGGGGGGCACGCCCCACAATTTGAGAAACGCTGCTGTAAACAATGAGAAGCATGTAAAATGCGAAAATATTTTTTTGTTATAGTGTTGTTAATGGATAAAATGAGAAATTTTTGTGTAATTCCGCCATTCGATTCTTTTATTACTAATTTTCTTTTTTAGTCTTCATTTGCCAACATAAAGTTAAACAATGTAATTTTTCCCTTCTTTTTACTCCAAACTATTTAAGAAAATTACACCAGAGTGTATTTTATATCTATTAATAATGAGAAAGCCGTCTTAGTGTCTCACCGAGGAACCGAAGAAAAAAAAATAACTCGCCGAAAACATTGCTTCCTCAGTAGAAAATTGCCTTTTTCACTTCAGAGGTGCCTCATTTGTCAAAACGTAAGGAGGAAGAAAAGGCAACAGTTTAGGAAGTCATTAGTTCTTAATTGCTCAAAATATCACACCCCTGGAGGAACAACAACAACTGTTTTCAACGTAGAACGACGCACATTCCAATACTTAGTTTCTTTCTTTCTTCTGGTGGTAATTATATAATCCGTCCACATTCTACAAACCCCTTCACCCCTCCATCCATTAGCATTCTTTCTTTTCTTCTAAATATCAAAAGAATATTTTTAAAAAGGAAGGGGAAAAAACACACACGGTCCCCCATTTGTAAGAAGAAGCCGTGAGCGAAGCAGAGAAGAAAAAAATGGCTCAAGTTTCATAATGAAAAGACCAATAGATTATCGTCATTATCCCCCGTTACTGTGAATACTGTTCTGAATATGACAAGAACAGCGTTATCGGAAAAATAATTAAGTTTCAGAGTTCGATCGCGATACAAAATAAGTTCCCTTTTATATGCCGAGCATTGTTATCGAGGGATGAGAACTTTTGCTAATTTGACACCGTCGCCCATTCAGGCGAATGTCTGCATTCGAACGAAATGGCGTAAAAATACCAATTAAGCCCTAACCCTCCGCGGGAAAAATAGGACGATTTTCGATCGGGGTAAATAATATAGCTTTCGGTTGTGTGGGGGCAGGGGTAAAACTTTTTCCTTGTTGCCTCTCCAGGGATCAGCCCTTTCTATGATAAGGGCTACTTTGGGAAATGGGGTCTTTAGGAGTTAATATTGGTTATTGCAAACTGAAATGTCTGGAAAGATTAAGGGGGGAAGGGGAGTTGAGATTGTGAGAAAAAGGCTTTTCTCTTCGAAAATAGAAGGGTTCAAGATGGTTACAAAAGCCGATTCCAGAAAATAGGTAGCGGTAAGTATAAAATATTGTACAGAGGTGTTTTTTCATACACATTTACACGTAGATGTTTCAAGAAAGTATCCATACCAATAACTATCGATTAGGTTTTTTAGGTTTTTGTGCTTCTTAACAACGTATATATATTAGTTATTCTTAGAGATAGAAATGAGAAGCTGATTGTATGGTATGATTTAATTCTTTCGTATTATCAAGATGGGTAAATATGTATTTATAAATTTTATTGGTTAACAGATATTTTTAATGCTTATGTTCTAAGCAAGCAAATCGTTTAATTGCTAGGATTAAATTCTTTATAAGAGCCTTTCGTTATAAGATTAATATAATTACTATACTAACAGGGGAGCATAGATATTGTACTTAAACAGATACATGGTTCCCAGTTTGTGGATAGGAGATCTTCAGATTTGTGATCGTAATGTTGGCACTTTTTTTGTGGGGTACACACAGGCACAACGTCTTGCTTTGATTTCTGTTCGTTTTTAATGTCATAAATCATATATTATCATCACTAACTTGTTATAATAATAACATCAATCTATAGAAAGAATACCAAGAACTTTGTGACGGATCTATACACGTCTATTACTAACCCCTTGGGGACTCTTCTGGGGAAAGATTTTTACCAACCAACTTTCACCGAAGGTAAGAAAACGTGATTATGCAAATTAAGTATATTATATGAATTCTATATTCGCGAGTTTTGAGAGTTGGTTGGTGAGTGGAGGACGTGAGTTTATTGAGTGCAAATCTAAGTTTATAAAAGTATCCATTGAAGAATTCCGAGAGAGGATCACTCAGAGTTGAGGATCATCCAGTTAAAGATTACCGTTTAAGGCCTCAAAAGTAGGACTTCACAAGAGTACAGGTATCGTGAGCCTTATTTAGCGGAGTTGAAATTGAGCTTATATAGGTTATCGTGGAATCAGTTGAGGGTCCGTAATATTATCTCCAGTCTAACGAGTCTCACCTTCGCGCTCTGCATACTGATCAATATTCTTATTTGGATTATTATTGTGCTTGCTTGATATTTTGTGACAATAAAATAATTGGAGTGAATCATGTCGACTGATTATTCAGTTCTTCCCACATATCTAGCTGGGTCCGAGAGTAGACAAGGGAGATTAGAGGGAAGCAGGAACCAACACGCATTGGACATTCCTATAATAATAATAACAATAACTATTAAGGAGAGAAGCAACTACTCTTTCCCTCATAACGAGATCTAATGAATTATTAGACTCACAGACTTGAAATTTGCCAGGCATGTTCCTTTTATTGAGTAGAGATTTGCTAAGAACGGATGTAAAAAGTAGACTTCCAGGGTAAGTTGTGGAAGCGTTACAGACCAAAGCACTTGTTTTTTAGCTATTACATTCACAGATTTGAAATTTGGCAAATATTTCTTTTTCTTGAGAGAGATCCACAAAGACAAGTTTTACGGAAATCCCCATCCAAGAGGGGTATTGATGGGGGTTAAGGGAAAGCAAGAGATTTAAAAAAAACCCGTTTTTGAACTATCAGATAAACAGACTTTAAGTTTGGCCTAAAATATTTCTTTTAGATATTTGCTAGAAGATATTTCCTTGGAATGGGGGTTTGCGGAAATATGCTTCCAAAGAGGGTTAAAGGGAGTTATAAATAAAAAAAACCTTTTTTTGAACTAATAGGCTCTGATTGGTTCTCGCCTCTTAGGGCGCCCGCCCTTCCCCGTTCTTGGGAGTTTTTCACTGTGTTGTCAGTCAGCTTCCCTCCATTCACTCTGAGCAAATGCGCCTGGCTCGCTGTCGCTCGCCATCAATCTTATTTTAGTTTAGTTAGAACTAATAGGCTTACAAACTTGAAATTTGGCAAACATTTATGTTTTGTTGAGTAGAGATAAACTAAAAATAGGATTCCAACTTCGAGGGGGTACTACAGGGGCACAAATGATAAATATACTATTTGATAAATATACTATTTATACTACTACTCAAATCCTATAATTTGTAAATCCAAAAGTGAGGGTGATAAGAATATTTTTGAAATCAGTGAAAAGCTTAATGCTAGGACTTAGATGACAATAACCTGAAAAGAATATATAGTTCTTCAGTGTCATGAAATACCCAGAGAAGCGTGCGGGTAACAATTAGTAATATATAAAATAATGAACATATATAGATCAATTAATGGTTATATTTTAAATATTCATAATGAAAACAATAGTTATGTGTTTGATTTATTCGATGAATGACACACGTATGCTTCTTCTATGTATATCGTTTTCTGTTCTGAAAAATCGTAATACTTTTGCTCATTACCCATGATTCACATGGGAAACGACTGTAGCGTCATCTATTGGCACAAGCGTGAAATCTAACAACATATGCACATTTTATTTCAATAGATCGTGTAGAGGTGAAAACTTTCACAGTTTATTTTTTACTTTTTACTTAATATTATTTTTCCAATAATTTTTTTCCTATCAATCTCGTAATATTAGAATTTTTTTTTCTTTTAAGAAAAAATTGTTTTACTTTGGTAAATGTAGAATTTTTACCACTAGTGTTTGACACAATGTGGTTCATGAAAACTCAGTACCACTAAAATACTTCTGTTAAATAAATGTGAATTAATGTTTCTGTCATTATTTATGATTTTGTATGGGATCAAAAGATTTTTCACCACCAAAAACAACGATATCATAATAGCTGTTACTACTTTCCCTTCTTTTTCTAACCACTTTTATGTAGTTGAAGCAAAACAAAACAAAACAACAATATTTGAGAATATTCAATGATCCTAACTTAGAAAAAATAATAATAAAAGGGACGCATTTGATAATAAATAGAAATAAAAAATGAAAACAACTCGCATTTTTTTATGTTTTATTTATTTGCTCAGAATTTGAAAACTACTCGGAGAAAGAAAATTAACATTTAGAGTTAATGTTTTCGGTTTAATGAAGCACAAATAACGTCTCTAAAAATCAACTGAGAATAATGCACAGGTAATAAATACTGGTTGACTTACCTATTAATATATATAATAACGTTATCTCTTTCTGAAAATAGTTCTCTCTATTTATTTTTTCATTTTTCCAAAAAATAAAAATTTTACACTAGCGATGCCTCATTGCTTTTGGAAATGTCATTTTCTTACATTTCTGGAAATGCGTTTAGGGGATTTAATATTCTGAATGAAATGGGAAATGGAGGTTGAAAAGATATTAAAGAAGTGTAAAATATCAAATTTTATGTTTCATGGAAGTTTTTATTTGTTGTTTTCTTCTGACTGTTAATGGAAATGCAGAAATAATGAACAGTGCAAACTCTCCGGAACGTAATATTTTAAGTTCTGCTATTTATTAAAGGAAAAATGTTGAAAAACTATTTAAGTTTATATTTACTCCTAAACCTTAAATTTAATTGCCATTATCATGATAAAAGGGAAATAAAATATTAAATATAGCAAATTGTGAAATAAAAATGATTTTGAAAAGTACTTTAAGAAATGAAAGAGTTTAAAAGCACCATATTTAATGAATAGGCATTTCAAAAACTAACAATAAAGATAATAAATTTATTCAAATTTATGGAACTGACTATTTTTTTTCAATATTTGTAAAAGCTATGTGAAATATTACAATATAGAAGATAAAGTATTTCATAAAAATATGTCTGAAAATAAAACCATTTAAGTTTGATAAAAGTTTCAATCATTTTAATGTGAATAAAATCACATGCTAATAAATAATGTATTGTAAAATAATACTTCAAATAAAATCTGCCCTGTTCGTGATAGGGACAATTGAAATATGTTATTAAAATACTTCTCATTTTCACCATTGAAAGGTATTCCGATTTGTGCGTTTTAAATACTGAATTTGATTAACTGAATTAGTTTTTTTTCAAAAATGAAAAACAAGTACTGTTTAAGATTTACATATAATTTAGAACACACACACACACACACACACAAATTTTAAAATAAATTAAATATATCTTCTCTGTTTTCATACACAACTTAGCAAAAATTCATTAGATAATGAAATTATGCTTATAGAGATGATGTAAGGAATAGAAGAGATTAAAAGAACAAAAATGTACAGTCTTGCTGGAAATTTAATACATTTCTATAAAGAAAACTTGACGAAAGTCGTTACAACAAAGGACCTGACAGTAAAAATAATGTGGATAAAATTGATTTGTTATTGGCTTTAAAACAGTTGCGTCATAATTTTATCTATGTATACAATATATTCACAAAAGACAAAAAATTTTGATAAAAAAAAAAAAAAACACGAGCACAATGTATTTATTTAGGATGGAAATTTCGGGGTACTTTTCTCGAACTATTTATCATCTTTTTATTTTGTTATAAAAACCATATTTTCAAATGTCTGTGAGAATTTTGGAAAAGGCGGAAATTTTTGTTGCATTTGATGCTTAAGTTATTTTGATGAAAGTATTAATTCATTTTTCATTTTTTACAGGCATTACATAATGATAGTTATCTTTATGTAATTTTGAAAGATATTCTCTCAAATTAATATAAATAAAGGCAGAAAAAATTAATAATGTCTCGCAACAATGGATAAATAAAATTCTAAGGGACGAATAAATTTAAAGTGCATGTCTTTTCGATTGTTAATGTTTATTTTTTAGACATAATAAGTTCATAGCATTTTAATTATACATTGTTACACAAATTGAGTAATACTGAATTTGAAATCATATATAATTGTAAAAAACATAAAACATACCACAAATGCTATCTTAAAGCAATAAAAAGTATCGTCAGAAAACGTCATCTTAAAACATGACTTTTAAAACATCTTAACTTAATTTCAGATTTTTATTTCATGTATTACATGAGGAATGAAAAAAAAAGACAGTTTTACCATTGCATGCTTTCAAATTAACATGTGGAAGAAAAGAGCTTCATAGTAGTTAAAGGCAAACGAAACATAAAAACTTTTAAAAAGAAAGACACATGGAGATCACTAAATGCATGTATATATATATATCATAAATATAACATCCATTATACTATCAGTGATGTTTGCATTACAAATTTCGGAGATGTTAAATCCTTTTATACGCACGCACATGCACCTTCATCCAATACTGCATATTTTTATTTCCTTTTAAAGAAAATTGAGCTTACTTTTTAAGTAATATAAATACAATTTTCAATTTGAAATCTCCGCAAGGGATTACAAATAAAATTAACGACATGAACCGTTAATTAAATATAATTTGTCTTCTCCTGAACACCAAGGGATACTTAATTAAACATTCGTTATAGTGCATTGATTGTATAATTATTCTTTACACGGGAAATTTTATCTGTCCTGAATAGCTATTGTATTCGATAATCAATTTTCTTAAAGGATGCTCTTTGATCTTTTCTATATATGATTAATTATAATAAATTTATATATATATATAACATTTTATGTTTTACCTTTAAGCAAATAATACTATAACAAAAGCTAAATATAATCATTATTAAAGTCTTAATAGTTTTGTAATATTAAAATGATGTATTAAATATTAAAGGTGGTTTTTTTATTAATATTTAGAAACCTTAAATGTTTGAGAAAGTTTGTGGATTAAAATGTTGAGCAAGAGAAAAATTCTAAAGAAAGTTGAATTACGTTCGAAAGAAGGGAACATTTACTTTCGTGATCTCTTGCAGTGAGTTATCACGCCATCGTGATATTTTGCATCTAATGTAGTCGGAGAGTGTTTACGACCTCAAAATGCAAAGATACGCGGTGCTAAATGTCCGCATGAAAATCTACTCACAAAAATATGGTTAAAAATAATTTACGGCACGCTGCTTTTAACCTTTCGGATGGTGCCAGAGAGTTTTATTTCAACTAGATATTTTTCTTGATGTGTGGAAAAATAGAGAACGAATTCAGATACAAACATTGCTGCTCTATTAAAAATTTAAAAATAAAGCAGAGCTATATTCTATGTAAATGTTGTGTATACGGGTGGATGGAAAATATTTTTCAGAATTTCAAAACCTATCTATGTCGCATAGATGAAGGGAAAAATAAATTAAAAAATTAGGTTTAGTAGTGCCACAAAAAGAATGTACAGGTATAGGACAAAATAATAGGAACATCCATTTAAAAATGAGTCATTTTATGGGGGGGGTGTATTTGGCACTCCTCTATCACTGTCTCGCATACTTAAAGGTGTGGGGGAAACAAATCATCACCAGCAATTTCCATAATAACTATTATTTTATTTCTCTTCAAACACACTTAATCAATTGCAAGTGAAATTACAAAAGGAAACCCTAGGAGTGATATATATATAGTGAGCAAATCTAATATCATGAATAACTCTAAGTAAACACGACTAAGTGTACTAGATAAGGAGAACAAGTGCTACTGATCCTATAACTAAATCTAATTCGATCTATCTTAGATCCTCAATGTAACAATTAAATATCTTAGCAACTACTTCCTTAACTCGCGCTATATTTGTGAAATATTCTCACCTACGTATCACCGCAACAACTCTCCGGCTATTTCTATCTTACATCTACAAAACCTTGACTTTATAGAGTCAAACTAATTTAAATATCAGAGTTTCTGCTCGAGAGGCTGTGAATTAATGCGAATGCTGGACCCAAAAATTTCCCCAAAAGGATTAGTGAAATAATGACGCTTATAGATCCGTCACAGGTTTTTCGGCCGTCCAATAAACGACCGTAGCGTGTCGAAATAGTATGACATCTAGGGGCGACGAAAGGGAAGGTATCAGTCAAGCATTTAGCTGTATAAGGGTTGCATGAGAAAATTCAGTTCGTAACGAAGTGTGATTATGTCCGACTTCTCCAACGTGAAAAGAGGCACAATAATTGGAGATCGCCTAGCTGGAGTATCCGTGTCCAGAACAGCCAACCTTGTGGTCGCTTCAAGCTGTGTTAAGGGTTATAACAGCCTTCAGAAACCTGGGTAAGGTGTCTTTTGCAAAACATAACAGCGAGAGATTTTTGAGGTTGAAGTGCCGTGATACACGGGTGTTAAAGAAAATAATCGCCCGAAAGTGCAAGACTACACTCCCGCAGATAACGCCCGGGATGAATTCCCATCTTCAGAACCCCGTATTCATTAAAGGTATTTCAACGGGAGTTGCATACTCCGAACATTTATGGCTGAGTAGCTATTCCAAAAAGGCTAGTTTCATCGCGGAATGCTATGAAGAGACTACAGTAGTGCCAAGACCCATTAAACTGGACACAAATGAAATAGGAACAAGTCATCTGGTCTGATGAATCCTCATTTACATTATTCCGGAACACCGGCAGAAACATTTCTTGTTGACTGCTTGGTTCCAACCATGAAACATGGAGGTGGCTCTGTGATGGTGAGTGTGTGGGGGGGATGTCTTCCAGTGGATTGGGGCCTCTCGTTGTCATGAAGGGGATGATCACAGACAACCATTATCGAAACATTCTCGCAGTTTCTCTTCCTCCTACCCTTCAGACTCCCTTTCCAGGAGAACGCCTCTGTTTAGATCTCTGGCTGTGCTCAAACATTACATGAGCATGATAATGAAGTGGAACCTCTAACGTATTGTCCAGTCACCTGATCTGAACATCATTGAGTGTTTGTGGGGTTTTCTAGATAGCAAAGTCTGTGCTCGGTTTCCTCTTCCACACACTATCTGAACTTGAGATGGCTCTGCTCGACGAATAGTTTCAAATTCCAATGAACTTTGTTCAAAACCTTTATTTGTCAATCCCACGTCGAATACAACCTATCATTCAGACCAAAAGTGGCCCAACCCCTTATTAACTTATTAACCCCTTATTAACCCTGTAGGTACTTGATCTTTTCTATGGTAAAAAGTCAAAATAATTTTTGAATTAGTTAAAGCTTTTTAACATTTTTTACGAATATAGGAAACTTAAATAGTTACAAGAAAAACATTAGGAACATTTATTAGACTATTCCATTCGGTTGAAATATCGATTACTTGCATTCACATATGTTAAAACTAGAAGATTATAGGAAAGCTTGGCAAATAATCTACAGTTATAAATTACTATTCATAGACAATTCAAAAAACTTCATTTACGAATATATATTTTTTCATATATCATTATTTTCATCTAAATTAATTTTGAAATCTTAAAAAAAAATTACTTCTCCATAACATTTTGCAAAACTTTCTAATGGTTAAGAAAACGGTCAGCCTTTAAAATATCCAGTATGAAATAAGGGATTGAAACGCAATGTTATCCAATTTAAGATCTGCAGAGTGCTGAACGTTAAAAAGTGCTCATTTAAAAAAATGTGTAATAGTAAAAGGTGTATTTGTTTCAGAAATAATATGCAGTACAACTTGGAGTGTCATCAATGATTGCTCTAATTAATATTGAATAGTATTTTATTAAATTTAAATTCATCTTCTTAGAGTTTTGTTTGAAAAATTTTAGACAATGATTTTATGAAGCAACAGTTTTCCTTCCCAGAGTATATGTATTTTTCTGATATTTAAATATAACTATTTCTGCATTTATTCCTTTTTTCCCTTTCTGTTTAACTAATGTTAGCAACAATAGCAATAATAAGTCCTATGTGATCTGCGTTTCATTATTATTTATCATTATATTATTCTCAGTACAGATAAAAATTTATTTTTCGATAGATTTTAGCTATTTATGATCAATTTGATCAATTAATTTATAAAATGACTTTTAAATTTTTTATTTTTCATTTTAACAGTCTATCATTAGTTAGGTTAAGTATGAAATTTTTCATCTATTAACTAACGTCTTGTTATTCTATGAAATGACTGAATTATACACTTTAACGATAACATATATAGAAATCTTTCCTAATTTAACCTTTAATTTAAAGTTTGAATCTTCTCAACACATTTCAACAAATAATAGAGAATAATATTTACAGAAGTAATGAACCATAGTAAAAGAAAAGAAATGTAAATTTTCCAAAAAAAAACCCCTCCAATTTAAACGAAAATAGGATAATTATTAGGTTATTTAGGAAGTGTTTAACGATTTTGCCTTGCTCTTAGATTTATCTTCTGGCTCGTTATTTATGCTTCATTAAATGTGAAAAAAGTTTAAATGTTAATTTTCTTATTTTCTGCACATTCTACCATTCAAAGAAACAAAGCTAATTTAAAAAAATCAAAATTATTCTTATTTTTTCTACAAAGTAGCAAAACTTTCCTATTTTGTTTCTTTTAAAGACTGTTAAGAATTTTTTTCACTTGTTCCTCAATGGCCCGTATGAAATTCATGAAATATTGAGAAATAGTTTAGAAGTTCATTATTTGTGCCATTAATTATTGATGTTTATACATTTGCTGTTCAGTTTAATTACGATTTATTTTTGCTTAACGAATCGGTATCCTACTACCCTAAAACTGAATTTTGTCAAAATTTTATTTTATTTTATAGGCCATCTAATCAGCTTTATAAAAATACCAAGTTCATTATTTTACGTACACAAGAACAAAAACTACAAGTGTTTAAGTAAAAGCAGATGCCACCACTTTAAGCAAGATGTCATACTTTAAAACGCGTTTTAGTCGAAATGTGATTTTAAAAAAAATAATTAAACGGGGCCAGCGATTGCTCAAAAGGTTTTGAAAATAATTAACTTAAATTTTTTTCTGTAAGTTCTGTATGATAGTAGAATTGTTTTAACCTTCAGATTTATCAATCACTGTCTTATTACAGAATTTACAGTCCGTTATGTGAATATAATCACTGTTTTTTTAAGCAATTTCATATAATAACTAAGATAAAGTGTTGGTTTTTGTAAAAAAGAAAATATCTCTTATCCTGAAGGTTATTTCAAAAATGAATAACATAGCAACACATTAGAATGTAAAAATTGAAAATTTGTTCATAAACCTTTGGTACAGAATGGGCCACGTTTATGCTGTTTTTCGTCAATGTTTACCTATTTTTTCCCATTTTAGTAATAATAATTTCTTTTTTTCTTCTTAATTTTAGCATATTTTTCCTAAAATGTACTAAACAAATCTAAAAACTACAAAATATCCTCATATCTACATTTTTTTTTAAAAAAAATTTGCCGCAAAGAATAGGATACCTTAAATAGAAACAGGACTTAAACATAATTTCCAAAGGTAAAAACCATGGTTATTTGGTTATCAGGGCATCATTTATTTGGTAAACACATAAAGATTTTTATAATGAAGTGTTTACTTGAATAAGAATGGATGAGCATAACGAAGTGTATCAATAGAGGACTTTATAGTACAGTAGCTTGTGATTCAATGAAATTCCTACGAGTTAAAACGAAAATTAGCCAATGCAAGAAGGATACAGTGATTATAAAAATTTCTGTGCATGCAATTTAATTTGATTATTTTTTATTCAACTACAAAATAAAGAAATATGCTTAAAACAAAAAGTACGTAATTATAGTAAGAGAAACACGAAATTAAGGCTTCCCTTTCATGAAATATGTCTAACATAAAGCCGATATATGTACCTCATTAAGAATGTTTATGATGTTTCAATACACTTATTTAAAAACTAATTAGAAAATATTTTTAAACATACCTTCCTTCATGAACTAATACACACTCTATTCTTAAACTTATGTGGCTTCAATTTATTAACAATGTTCTTTTTTCTAACAAGTATAATATAAAAAAATATTTTAAGTCAATTCGTACTTCGAATGGATGAATAGAAAGTATTTTTTTAACGATTGAAAATTTGAGCAATATCACTCTCTCCCTATATATATACACATATATATAGGGAGAGAGTGAACTAAAATTAAAAATTGAAAATAGAGCATAAATTGTCTGCATTGTTGTAACATAGTACACCCGGTTTGGGTTAGTTTGTCAATTTTTGTCACTGTTTTAACAGTAACATTGTTATAACAATGGAGACAAATCTAAGTTGGCGTCAAAATCCGATAATTAATTTAATTAAATTAATTAACCAGTAATTAATGAATTAATATTTGAAAAAACTGCATTAATATCAAGTGTTATGCACTACAAATTTAAAAAAATTGACTTTGATCGAATGAGTAGAAAGTATTTTATTAACGATTGAAATTTGAATAAGATAAATTATATATAAAATACATAGAGTGCGCTAATAGCAGGAATTAAAAAATGGATCAGGGAATTGGTATTTTACTATTGTAGACCGAGAACATTCATTGAGAGTTGGTATCATTTTTAGCGTGGCATATAGGTACATACCAATTGCTGCAATATAATTTTGACTCCCAGTTTCCACCTCAAAGGGAGGCATCTGGGCTCTGACGAAGCGAAATGGTGCAAGGAGTTTAATTTTACGAAGATCACCCAAGCCGAACAGGCACTCAACATGCCACATAATCATACGCCCATGGACACTGTCGATTCTCCACACCAATCCACCAAAATGGGCTGGGGCTGAACCCGCAAATTTGGGCGTACAATGTCAGGAACTAACCAACAACCCCATCCTGTGGACTTAACAATATTGTTCAAAATAAAGTTATCAGGATAAGTCCCAAAATCATTGTCTACTTCGCTGAAAAAACAAACAAGCAAAAAAAAAAAAGTCATAAAAAAAATTAAATCGAAAAATATTAATTTTATTTTTTAAAAATTTTTTAGCTTAAGAATTAAAATAGTTTATGCTACTTTTGCTCATAAAAATGAAAGAAATATCTTCAATTGCATCGATAACTTTCCTAAAGCAATAAAAAAACGACAAAGGAACAAAAGATTTTCCTTTCTTTTTCTTTTCCAATTCAATTCATTCCTCGTTTTTATCGTATAGTTCGCGTTGTCAGAAAAACGCCGGGTATCAATTCGTTAAAAGCCCGTTGTATGTATTTTCTCATATTTTATTAATGCTAGTTTTCTGCCAGTTTCTTTCGGAAGAAAAGCGAGTTTTGAAGTACTGCATTTTAGCAAATGCCTTGACATCTTAAACCTTATATTGATGGTCTTGTGGGAACGAAAAAGACTGCTCTTTGAATCATTGACTTCTCCTTGTGTAAGTGATAAGACAAAGGAAGAAAGACAAGGGATTTTGTTCCTTGTAGAATAGAAACAAAAGATAGAACGATCAAAAAATAAAACGAAAAGAGGTTACAGTTTTTCCTTTTTAATCTAAAAGATACAGTTTTACTGTGAAGAAAAACTGAAAAATCCTTTTACAGATATGTCTCTCCGCAATCGAGAAGTCTTGCGTTATCATGCAGACATTGTTTTCCTTTTGGAGATTTTTTCTCTTCTATTCATATATAAGTTTAGCAACTGGCTTGCAAAATTAAATTAAAAAAATAAACCTATATATAATATATATATATAGGCATTCACAGAGTTTAATTAAATTTAAAAAAATAAACCTATATATATATATATATAGCATCACAGAGTTTAAATGTAACATTACACAACAGTTTAATAAATATAACTTTAGTACAGATAATAATATCTTTTTAATGATATTAAAAATCAGATTAAAAATTACAAAATAAATTTATTATAGTTTATATTGATAAAGTGCCTGGAAATTTTGCTTCATTTGTAAATACTATTATAGTTTAATGCTCAACAAACATTTTGAAATAATACAGCTTTTATTAGATCATCAATTTCTAATAGAGAAATAAATAATCAAATTTTGGCTTTTCATAAACAATTAAAAATACAAATAAATAATAATTTAAATTTCCACATGTATTTCTTACTCCTAAATTTCATAAAAATCCAATAAAGTTTAGAACAGTTACTAATGGTTTTAATACATATATATATAGCAAATCAGGCAAAATTCTACATAAAATGTTACAAGATACAATAAATAATCTAAAAACTTCAGCATACTTAAAAACAGTACAGAACTTATTGCACAAATTAAAGATAAAAAGATATTTTCAGTATTTAGTTTAGATTTTGAAGATCTTTTTAACTCAATTAATATTGATGATGTGATAAAAACACTAGTAAAATTTCATAAAGATAATTGTTTAAAAATGTCAAATATGATAGATTTGGCTCTCTACTTAGGTTAGTTCTAAAAGAGAATTATGTTTATCATAATGGTAATTATTATCAACAGATTAAGGGTCTACCACAAGGTGGCCCAGCTAGCAACTGTCTTGCCAATTTATATTTACATTATTTTGAAAATAGTTTCACAGACAACTTAGAATTTTATTTTTTTCGTTATATAGATGATATAATCATTTTTGGCAAGCAAGACAACTTTATACCTAATATTAATTTTTATCCACAATATCTTAATTTATTACAGACAAATAGTAACAGTTACGAAGCAAATTTTCTTGATATAGAAATTAAATTAAAAGATTATAAAATAGTTACTAATATTTATGATAAACGAGAAGACTTTAATTTCAATATTATAAAAGTACCGCATTGGGAGAGTAATGTGCATGTATGTATATTCAGAAATATTGTTCTTAATTACACACTACGCAATAAATTTCTAGTTTCTAATAAATCAGAAAAAATAAAAAATTATAAACATTTTACTAAATACTGTTTAATTCAAAACTACCCTATTAATTTTATTAATAGATATTTAAATAATGAAATTCTAAATAGTAAGGATTAAATTTCCATAGTTTTAAAAGGTTTATATTATAGATTTATTATTCTTCCTAGATAGTTTTAAATACCCCCAGTTTCTAGTTTTAGATAAAATTACTTTTTTAGAATATATTATAACTTTTAAACTATATTAAGAGTCTCTAAGATAATGGTAGTATGTTTACATTTCTTATTTTATTATTTCTATTCTTTTCATACTTTTGCTAAGTGCTATTTTTCAGCCTTTGCTTTGTTTTGAAATTGTATTTGGGTCCAGAATCTGGCAATAACTTGGTTATTGTACTCAGATTTAGCGCGGGCTCTGCATTTCAGTATGCAATTTTTGGGTAAGTTACCTCTTCCTTATAATGGATTTAGATTTCCTATCCATTATTTCCAATTGGTATTTGCTCGGTATTATTAACAAAAAAAGGGGGAAGGTTGGCTGGCCAAAAAACATGTTCAACCCCACTTTTATACAGAAGGATTTTTGAAAAAAAATTTTATGTATACTAGCTGTCCTAAGTCAGCCATGTTGATAATACTGAAGCATCCATTCTTTTGTATTTTGCTCTGTTGTTTCAATCTTTCATATCTCCTTCTAAATTCTGTTCTTTGTTATCTGGCAATTGATATTCTTTTATGTATTGATCATGTGGTTCATCTCTCTCTTGTAGAGAAATTTTGATTATATATATATATATATATATATATATATACATATAACTAACATCTTCGGAAAAACTTTTCTCATAGAATCTCAAATCTGAAACCACTATTTTCATAACTGTAACCGACTGCTCCAAGCAGCAGAAGCTCCCTCTTGCGACAACACATTTTCAGTGCAGGTGAAGTGAAGGAAAAATGTGGTCGTTATGGAAAATCGTCCGTATTGTTTGTTCTCAATTTTTATTAATAATATTTGTTGTGTTTTTTGAGTATAACCTTACATTAATTAATAATATTTACACTTAAGAGAACTTATCGAACACACACACACACACACACAACCCCGAATCAACCGCATTTAATTTACGCTTTAACCCTTGTCTAGTGATTTTGCACTGTGGCCACAGATCGAAACGGTGTATCAATATTCGGAACTTCTTCAATTGGGGCATTGTAATGTCGGCATCTGGACTGTGAATCAGTCCTCAGTACCATATACTGGTTGACTTTGATGGTGGGGTTTTCTTTCTGCTTAACAGGAATCTGCTTGCAGACTGAGACGATGACATCCGGGAGGCGGGGCTATGATTCTTCATCTGATGCTGTAGAGGGGAAATTTTTTGGCATGGGTGGGAGCTTAGAGCTTGCTCTCTGATTGATCGGTGGTAGCGTGAACATAGACTCCTATTGGCTGCCCTGAGGGAATGGATTTCTTCAACTGAAAATAATTCTCGATTAAATATACTGAACTGAAATCTGGAGTATAATTGTTTTATTTGGCCATTTTCTTGTTTAAAAAACTTTCAAGTTCGTATTTCATACTTTAACGATCCAGTATTGATTATTCTATAAGATATCTAATTAAACCATGGAATTCAACTATTT